>APFE031144190.1:0-67339 GCA_000404065.3 Pinus taeda
ACAGTGAAGCCTTCCTGTGCGCAGTGTGCTGTCCAGGTGCGCAACGAAGGCTCTCTATGTGCAGCGAGAGTCAAGTTTTGCTAGTGAGGGCTATGGAATCACAATATTTTGCAAAGGAGAGGGAGGAGCTTAATGCTAGGATTGTAGACAAGTGAAAATGAGTGTGAATGAGGTCCTCCATGTGCTTTTATAATTTTCTTTTGGTGTCTAAGTGATTAATGAGGTAGGATGGCCCACCTCACCAATTCACTTCTTTTTTAGTTTTGTAGCCTTAGGACCTATTCTTGTAACTTTAGAACCTTAGGAACATTATTACATCTAAAAACATAAATTACATTTGAAATCAAGTGTTATTGAACAAATTTACCTATTGCTACTCCTCATTTGCCAGATTTATACATGAAATCACTGATTTTGTGACCTTAACCCTAATGACCTAATGGTGACACTAAGCTGAACGAAGACCATGATGATGTGACTGAAGTGATATTAATGATGTTTTCATGATGTTAGACTCAACCAAGCGATGAAAGTGATCAGCATATGAAATTCTTGAGAGAGTGGAAATAGCCCTAAACACACTAGCTAGTGACCAAATTTTTATTTGAAGACTCACTGAAATGACAAAAATTTGACTTAAAACCCTAACAAAAACTTGTAAGAGCATATTTGATCACTGGTGACAGAATGAACTGACTGACACTAACAACCTCACAGATAACCTACTTTTTTTGCGACTTGGGAACCCAACCAATTCATTAGCAAAACAATATTGTGCCCAACCCAAAGTCTCCCTTTCTCTGAAATTGCTTTGTCCATGCCTTATCACAACCATAGGCTTGCCTCTTGCAAGTCATATTCTGAACTTCTCATAAACCACTTCATCCTCGGGACACCTGGAATTCACTTACACTCCTTGGCACACACTCTTATTTGTTCATTTCCAAGCATTTTGACCTAGTTCTCCCTTGTTTTCCCCTGACTCTCCCTAACACTCCTCACCATCCATTAACACTCTCTGCCATGTGTTAGCACACCTTTTCATTCCTTTGCATGCCCTGGAACTCCTTAGCTATCATGCCCTCACAAATACCCATACTTTTTTTTAGACTTGGCTGGAACCCAACCAAGTCCTGCCCCGACTACATTGACTTAACCAAGTTATAGTTACTACAACTAGACTATGCCTTGTTCACCTAAGAGCTGCCTATGTCCAATCTCAACTCATCCCACTTAACAAGTTACCAATTCAAGGCTCACATCCAACCATGGCCATAAAACAACTAAGAAACACAATTTACATCTTAACATGCCATAGCACATGGCACGTCTAACGATCCCTTAGCCCTATGTGGCATGTGTTAGCATCCCCTACATTTCTTGTCATGCTTTGCACTCCCTAGCACACCCTAGCACTCTTTGACATTCCCTGGCACTCTAGCATGCCTTGGCACTGCCTAACATATAACCTTGTCACTCCCTCCTTAGAACACTTGGAACTCGTTGACACTCCCTATCACATACTCTTATCTCTTCATTTCCTTGCATTTTGAACTAGTTCTCCCTTGTGTTTTTGTGGCACTCCCTAAAATTCGTTGGCATGCATTAACACATCGTGGCACATGGCACATCTTGGTATGTTGCCTTGGCACTCTAGCATTCCTTGGAACTACCTAACATATCTTGTCACTCCCTCCTTACCACACCTAGAACTCACTAACACTCCCTGTTACACACTCTTATTCATTCATTTCCATGTATTTGAAACTAGTGATCCCTTTTGTTTCCTTGGAACTCCATAACACTCCTTGGCATGCATTAGCACACCCTAGCACGTAGCACATCTTGGCATGTTTCCCTGGCCTTTAGCATGCCTTGGCACTGCCTACCATACCTTGTTACTCCCTTAGCACACTTGTATCTCACTGACACTTCCTATCACAAACACTTATTTGTTCATTTTCATGTACTAATTTGACCTAGTGCTCCCTTGTGTTACCCTGACACTCCCTAACACATCCTAGCACATGTTGACACACCCTGGAACCTAACACATCTTGGCTTCATGTCTCCCTATCAATCTAGCATGACTTAGCGCAACCAAACATACCATGTCACTCTCTCCTTAGCACACTTGGAACTCACTGACACTCCTTGTCACACACTCTTATTCATTCATTTCCATTCATTTTTACCTAGTGCTCCCTTATGTTTCTCTGGAACTCCCTAACACTCCTTAGCATGCACTGGCATAATGTAGACTCCAAGAACCACTTTATCTTGACACCATTTTTGTCCATGTTACTTCCTTTTTCCTATCGCTATCATCCAAATAAATGCAATAAATATAAGGTTTTGTTAAGAAAAGCCTTCATATGTCCTCTTTTTCATATTTTGTCAATATGCGTTATTGTTTTATTAAAGTTTACATGCAGCTGCCAAATTGACCTGATTCTACAGCTAATCAACATATTCATAGCTACTTCCATTGTTGACAGAGTTTGAGTGTGCCAGCTTAGCAAAGGAGTATATGGGTAGATAAGGAATGATACTCTCATGGATTTCTTCCTATTTACTCGACCTAATCCATCAAGATATTCACACTACAACATGGTCAACCATGATAGTAAACCACAAAGATAACGTGTTGGAATAGAGTCCGAGTTT
Organism: Pinus taeda; assembly: GCA_000404065.3. NCBI lineage: Eukaryota > Viridiplantae > Streptophyta > Pinopsida > Pinales > Pinaceae > Pinus > Pinus taeda. The sequence continues at coordinate 2,668 of APFE031144190.1, forward strand.
TAAGAGATATTATCAATTTTCTTTTTCAATACAAAATCGACGAATAAGCGATATGATTTGTTTTTGATAAGGATTGTCGCGAAGACCTATATGCTTGAATTTCTCATGTTGTTAATTAAAAACTCTATGCTCTGTGTTAAGGGTGCTCCACCATATTTAGTTTTGAAGCATCCTGTAGAAACTCTTTTCTGATTATAATGCAAAGATCTTACTTCATACATTTTATGTGTTGTTGATTAAAGCTACTGACTGCCTCATGGAGGGCCCCTGCGTGTAGATCAGGTCTTTGATTCACTGCAATTAGATTTTATTTTATTTCATAGATTTAATTTATGGATGCTTTATTTTTATATTTTTAGGATGCAGTTCAATGGAGTTCGCGACTAGGTTCACTTGATTGATCTCTGTATCAGTAATCTCGTTTGCTTTATACCTAGCATAACTCAATAATCATGTTTTCTTTACATCTAGCATAACTCAATTATCTTGTTTGCTTTATACCTAGTATAACTCAGTCATTTCGTTTCATTCATAGTTTAGTTATTTCATAGCTTAGTAATCTTGTTCCTGCTTTATTTTTGCATTGAATGAAGTTACAATAGATAAGAGTGATAGTCTTTCTCAACATTTGAACTCAAGCACATTTCACCTTTTAAGTTGATAAAACAGGATCTCCTTTATATCATTTCATGCTTTCATAATTAGCTTTGTTTAGCTGCAGCATAAAAATCAAAAAACAATTAATAAGTTGAAAAGTAGATTAACTTAATATATTCATTGAAAAGAGTTAAGATCATTATTCAACCATTCTAAAAAGCTCAACTTAATTAGAACTAACTCTAGAGATATCATTTAGAGTAATCAATTAGCAAATCTTAAAAATAACATCCTAGTATAGATAGTAACATCATCTCAATACTGATTCTAGAGTTTGGCATTAATTTAGATAACAATAACATAATCACCTTAATGACATAAACAACTTCTAGCACATACAATGCACTTCTACTTCATTAGTTTACCTGCCCTGGTCGATAATTTATGCTTACAATTTAAGAACATTAAATTGACTAAACACACACCTTGGCGGTTGGCACATATTGGTATGCTTCCCTAGCACTCTAGCATGCCTTGGAAGCAATGCATAACATACCTTGTCACTCCCTCCTTAGCACACCTGGAAGTCGCTGACTGTAATGTTCCAAACTAGGAAAAATATTGCTATGCAAAGCAAACAATAAAAATAACACCATAAAATTAAATCAAACCATAAATCTGTCTGGCATTTGTTAGCACCCCTTTTCATTCCTTAGCATGCCCTGGCACCCCTTAGCTATCATTCCCTCACAACTACCCTTACATTTTTTGCAACATGGGAACCCAATAAAATCTTACCTCAACTATAACAACAACTTTACCAAGTTACAATTACTATAACTAGAATATGCCCTGTTCACCTAAGAACTTCCTATAACTCATCTTAGGCTACTCATGTATAATTTCAACACATCCAACCGTGGTCATAAAATTAAACAACTAAGCAACAAATTTTACATCTTGACATCCCATGACATTTGGCACGCCTAATAATCCCTTGGCACTATGTAGCTTGTGTTAGTTTCCCCTACATTTCTTGGCATGCTTTGGCACTCCCTAACACTCCCTGACACATAACACATCTTGTACTCACTAGCTAACACTCTTTGGCACACTCTTATTCATTCATTTCCATGCATTTGAAACTACTGCTCCCTTGTGTTTCCCTGGAACTTGGCCCTAACACTCCCTAGCATGTGTTGGCACCACACCCAAAGTCTCCCTTTGTCTAAAATTGATTTTGTCTATCACCTTATCACAATTGTAGGCTTTCCTCCTACAAGTCCTATTCTAAAATTCTCCCAACACACTTCGTCCTTGGGACACTTGGAATTTACTAACACTCCCTGACACACAATCTTATTTGTTCATTTCCATGAATTTTGACATAGTTATCCCTTGTGGTGCCCTGACACTCCCCAACACTCCTAGACATGCATTGACATTGTCTAGCATTTGTTAGCACACATTTTCATTCCGTGGCACACCCTGACACCACTTAGTTATCATGCCATCACAACTAGCCTTACTTTTTTTGCAACTTGGGAAGCCAACCAAATCCTGCATCGTCTACAACAACTTGACCAAGTTACAGTTAATACAACTAGACTATTCCTTATTCACCAAAGAACTTCCTATAACTCATATTAGGATACTCATTTGAATCTCAAATCATACAACTTAACAAGTTACGAAGACAAGGCTCACATCCAACCAAGCTCGTAAAAAAACTAAACAACATAGTTTACATCTTGACATTCCATAACACCTGGAACATCTAACAATCAATTGGCACTATGTGGCACATGTTAGAATTCCCTACATTCCTTGGCATGCTTTGGCACTCCCTAGCACATCCTATCACTCCTTGACACCTAACACACCTAGAACTGGTTGACACTCCCCATCACACTCTTATTCATTCATTTCCATGCATTTGAAACTAGTGCTCACTGACACTTGGCACATCTTGGCATGCCTTAGCCCTTGGCATGTCTTGGCATGTCTAACATGCCTTGGAATTGTCTAGCATGTGTTAGTACTTCCAGGCATTCCCTGAAACACCTTGGCACTCCCTAGTTGTCATGCCCTCGTAGATAGCATTTTTTTCAACTTGGGAACTCAACCAAGTGATTGAAAAATAATGTTGTGCCCAACCCAAAGTATTTGTTTCTATAAAACTACTTTGCCCATGCTTTATCACAACCATAAGCTTGCCTCTTGCAAGTTATATTATGTGCTTCTCCTAAAACACATCATCCTTGGGATGCCTAGAATTCACTAATAGTCGTTGGCACACACTCTTATTCGTTCATTTCCAAACATTTTGACCTAGTTATACTTTGTGTTCCCCTATCACTCCCTAACACTCCTCAACATGCATTGACACTATACACCATGTGTTAGCATGCCTTTCATTCCTTGGCATGCCCTGACACTCCATAGCTGTCATACCCTCACAACTAACCTTGCCTTTTTTTAGACATGGGAACCCAACCAAGTCCTGCCTCGACTACAACAACTTGACCAAGTTATAGTTACTACAACTAGACTATGCCTTATTCACTTGAGAACTGCCTATAACTCATCTTAGGCTACTCATGTCCAATCTCAACTCATCCCACTTAACAATCTACCAAGTCAAGGATCGCGTCCAACTGTGGCCATAAAGCAACTAAGAAACATAGTTTACATCTTGACATGCCATAAGACCTGACATGTCTAACAATCCATTGGCACTATGTGGCGCATGTTAGCATCCCTTGCATTCCTTGGCATGATTTGGCACTCCCTAACACACCCTAGCACTCCTTGACTTGCCTTGGCACTCTATCATGCCTTGGTTGAAATTAATTTTTCCAACCCCTTATCGTAACCATAGGCTTGCCTCCTACAAGTCCTATTTTGACCTTGTCCTAACACACTTTACCCTTGAGACACCTAGAATTAGTTGACACTCCTTAGCACACACTCTTATTCATTCATTTCCATGCATTTTGATGTAGTACTCCCTTATGATGTTTTGGCACTCCCTAACACTCCTCAATATGCATTAACACTATTTGACATGTGTTAGCATGCCTTTTCATTCCTTTGCATGCCATAGCACTCCTTAGCTATCATGCCCTCACAACTACCCTTACTTTTTTTGGGACTCAGGAACCCAACCAATTCTTGCCTCGACTACAACAACTTGACCAAGTTATGGTTACTACAACTATACTGTGTTGTGTTCACCTAAGAACTTATTATAACTCATCTCAAGTTACTCATGTCCAATTTCAACTTATCCCACTTAACAAGTTACAAGTTGCCAAGTCAAGGCTCACATCCAACGATGGTCATAAAACAACTAAGTAACATAGTTTACATGTTGACATGCCATAACACTCGGTACATCTAACAATCCCTTGGCATTATGTGGCACGTGTTAGCACCCCTTCATTCCTTGGCATGCTTTGGCACTCCCTCACACACACTACCACTCCGTGACATGCCCTGGCACTTTAGCATGCCTTGGCACTATCTAGAATATAACCTCATCACTACCTCCTTAACACACCTGAAACTCATTGACACTCCCTATCACACACTCTTATTCGTTCATTTCCATGCATTTTGAACTAGTTCTCCGTTGTGTTTCCAAGGCACTCCCTAACACTCCTTGGAACACATTGACACATTCTGGCACCTGGCACATTTGGGAATGTCTCCCTCATACTCTAGCATTCCTTGGCACTACCTAGCATACCTTATCACTCCCTCATTGGCACACATAGAACTCGCCGCTACTCCCTATAACACACTCTTATTCATTCATTTCTATACATTTGAAACTAGTGCTCCCTTATGTTTCCCTGGCACTCCCTAACACTCCCTAGCATGCATTGGCACACGCTAATGCTTGGAACATCTTGGCATGTTGCCCTAGCCTCTAGCATGCATTATCACTACCTAGCATACCTTGCCACTCCCTCCTTAGCACACATGGAACTCATTGACACTTCCTATCACAAACTCTTATTCATTAATTTCCATGCATTAATTTGACCTAATGGTCCCTTGTGTTTTCCCTACGCCCCCTAACACTTCCTAGCACACGTTGGCATACCGTGTCACCTCGCACATCTTGGCCACATGCTTCCCTGACACTCTAGTATGCCTTAGCATTGAATAATAAAACTTTGTAAAGTCTTGGTGAATCTTTTACTAAGTTATAAAACATTGTGAATTCTTGGTGATTTTTTTCATAAAGTATAAAACCATATACGATAATAGGAAAACATATTCATTAAACTGTAATATATCAACTTACATGTTTGGAAAAAAAAACATAATTTATTCTTCCTAAGGTGGGCCAACTGTTTCTTTTGAGTTAATTATAATAAACATGTTATCAAACATGTTTGTATAGGTTTGGGATTCGAACATGGGTCTCAACTATAACTGTACCAGAGTTGAACATGGGTCTCAATCACAATATCTTTTTTAGATTTGACCTCACCCATCATCATACCCAAAATATTTGTGTTTGGGTACTTCTTCGCAACATTTTCTAAAATAAAATTAAACAAGTATTTTTGTTTCTATGAATATTTGACTCTTCTAAAACGCAATTTCAAAGGGACTTGGAAAAGGTACAATTAAAAAATAAAAGATTGACAATTTCTGAATCTTTTGTGTAAATAATACATAAATTTGGGCCACGGAAACATTTCTGCAATAGGCAGTCCCAAGTTTGTATACAGTTCTCTAAGGAAAACCACATACAACATTTTAGTTTAGGGGAAATAGGCCAATACCGTAATTTTGAATGCCGCCAACTAACCCTTTGCAAAGGGTAGCTTTCTGATATCGCACAATAAGCATGGCGAGTTGTGACATGCTCGTACGAGGAGTTGTAGGCCCATTCAAAAGAATCATCCTCCTTAGATAGTGTAATACCACTGACAATGAAGGATTTGGTGAAACTGTCCCACTCCACAATAAAAGAACCTTGCAGGCCCAAATCATGGGCACTTTTCCACCTTCCAGCTGTGAACAACTCTGAAGGGAACACATAAACTTGATGAAGTATGGTAACACCTTGAGCACAAATATGGTTGGAAAGCTTAGGGGAACATCTATGAGAGCACAGAAACACCTACTTCTCTAGAAGCACCTATACTACTTTTATGGGTTTGACTAATCACTCTTTGGTTAGTGTCTACACACTAGCCTAGATTATAAATTAGTGATGTCCTTACAATCATAATCAACTAGGTGTATTTGCTCTTAAAAAACTATGCAAAGATAGATGTCCCCTTTATGGCCAAGTTCCACCGAAATGGTTCCTCCTTCCTAACCTAGTACATCCATTTATTTCATAACAAGACTATCGTGCAAGCCACCAAATGCCAATCATATCCATGAGGTCAACAACAATTTTTGGTTCAAGATATAACTAAGTTAAAACAAACTTAATTCTAGAGCCTATGTTACTTTTCAACCCCTAATGTTTATGGATAAAGAGATATCAATTTTCTAAAACGTGCGGGAGCCAAACTATCACCTTTTCCATGTTGACTCCCTATATTGAATATCATAAAAAATATCCATAAATTATTTATCCTTACTAAACCAAACATTTAGTTGAAAATGGTCATTCATCATGTTACTACTTAACTACACTTTTTAACCACACAAAACTTATTTTAATTTCACCATATTTTCACCTTTAATATCATAATAAAAAATTCCTCCAATAATGTTTAGTGACATAGAAACCCAACAATTTTCATACGATTAATAATTATTTATAACTGGAAATACTTCCCTATTAACCAAAAACTTACACATTTCATTTAATTCCCCTTGAAAAACCCATATGTATTTCATTTAAGATCAAGATTCCCGCGATATTTGTCTTTCAAATATAAAAAATGTCCATTTCCCTCGTTTATTTCCATCACGTTGCAAGGTGTGTATCCAGGGAAGGGTGAAGGAAAGGTGGAGCCATGCCGTCACATATATGATTTGATGTATCTGGTTGAATTCAAGGGATTGGGTTTTCGATTCCTCTAATCATGGTGATTTCGTTCTACAGAGGGAAGAGGGAATTTGCACAAGGTTCCCACATTCCTGGGCGATGGCCTAGCCCCAAGCCCTCCATCTCTCTTTGCCACTTCAAAATACTTCTAAATACTTCTAGACAAGCACAGCTAGGCGTTCAATAGGCTATATGTTCAGGATTCCATGGAGGAAGATGAAGCTGAAGGCATGTGCGATAATGGCTTCACCAAAGAAGATGATAGGTGCCTTTCAAATTCGAAGATTAGCGAAGAAGTAAATAACAGAGCAATAATACATTGATTATGACAAGGAAATCAAATATCTTAAGATCATATTTGGTCACCAGCCAGATGCTCTAGCACAGATGGATTGTGATGATCCATTCATCCCTAAAATTGCCAAAGACCCAAAAAGGGCATCAGATTTGCTTGGACCCATGTTCCTAAGAGTCCCAAAGCAAAGAAATTGGATCCTGAGGAAATGGCTGTGGAATCAAATGAGTAGGATTAAGGCTCTGTGCTAGAGGAGAAGCTTCTAGAGGATACTAAACCAACTCAAGAGGTAGTTAACTACATTTTATTTTTATTATTTACTTACCTTGGATGTCCCAAGTTGATCAATTAGGCTTCATAGCATTCTCATTGGCTCACTATTTTAACCATTTCTTTGTTTTCAATCCTTATTTCCTTGCCTTTTTTCATAATTGTAATTCCTTGCTGCCCTATTAAAATTTTATGGTTATCAATGGAGTTTATTTTTTCTTTTGGTGTCATTAATCTAGGATGTTGTAAACACATCTTTCTTTTCAAATGTAAACTTTATTTTAGTATGAAGCAAGTGGAAAACAAGCAATAAAATGTCTTGTGCCCTAAACTTTGTGCATTGCTTGGCTTGACCTTTCAGGCATGGGAAAATTAGATAAAGGATCAAATTGACTATAGTTGATGTTGTTTTTTTTATTAATGGTGTCAAGTTGAATGGAATGTATAGATTGAAATATGGCATCATAGATCAAATGACAATGGGATCTCAAAAGCTAAAAGAAAAGTTGTTAGACTCAACCTAGAAAGTGGATCAATCAGGAAAGAGTGCAAGAGTTTGACCAAGATTCAGTTAAAGCTATGCAAAACTATGTTAATAGTGAATTCACCAGGGTTTTTTCTCCCAACGTAGGATCACGCTTAAGATAGAATCACTACATGAGAGTTCTTAGGAATCCATTCTTGAAATTATCTTAACTTGCTTGTACTCACACTATAGAGAATTCCAGGATGATATTCCTTCCATGGAGCACTCTTTGATGCTCCATAGACATAAAATGACCCCACAATTAGGTTCTTGCCTAGTCATCTCGGTCAAATCTTTGTCATATTCACCCAAAACAACATGCTTGCCCTAAGGGCCTCAATCAATAATTTTTTTTTGAGACTTATGAGTTGCTTGTATAACGCTAAGCACACCTCTTCTATGCCTCCACATTTCGCATACAGGTCAACAAGAGCATTCTCCACAAAGATATTTTAGTCTAGCCTAAATTTAATGATGATTATATGGAACTGCATCCTAAACTAGTGCATGCTGCAAAAGCAGTGGAAAAGGTGAAATTATCCATTGTCATCCCATTCTGTTGCAACTGATTGAACAATTTCAGTGACTCCTCACAAAGACCATTGTGAGCATGTTCTTCATCATGGAGAAGACCTTAACAAGCGATCCTTTAACATAGTTAACATTTCTATATCCAACCTCCAGGCAACATAATTGACATTTCTATATCCAACCTCCCAGCATCAAATTGGTTAATTATTGATAATTCACTAGTATTAACCCTATGCCAAAATAAGGGGTAACACAGGCTCTAACTTAGAGATGTTCTCTTATTGGGAGTGCATGAGAGTCTTAGAATTTTGTCATGTATATATTAGAATGGCCTCCACTTCTAGTAAAAGCACCACACAATTTTTGTATTTTACAAAGCAAAAGACAAGTCATCTATTTATGACAACATGAAATCAAATTTAGTAATCAAGGGAGCTTATTCATGCTACATTGATGCTCAAAGGAGTTTATTCCTTTCCTACCCTACTGTAGCATGTGAAAAATGAGGGTGCTACCTGAAATTATTGATCCAGTGCAACCACTTTAAAACTTCATCAATACAATGTTTTCTTCCCTTATGCTAAGTTATCATGCAAAATAATGAAACAAGAAAATTCCAACATTCATAGGCTGAGTTTTCTATCACTGATAGGATGAACAAGAATTTTTGGTACCTGCAAATCAGCTGTAGCTTCAAAGTTCAAACGCATGTAAGTGTTGACATAAGTTGCCATAGGATTTGTCCATCCAAGATTGCATAGGACTGTAATAATTATTGCCCATTAACTTTGAAAATTATCCTTTGCTACCACTTGGGAGTACATAATGATGTCATGTTCTGTCCCTCATGAAATATTGGTTCCATGGAATAAGCATGTTGTTTTGGTAAGTCTGTATCAAGGAATGTGAGTGATATACACATATCAACCATTGCGGGATTGGATTCTGCTGTCTTGGGAACATAATTTCTTTTGAAAATTTGCATCCATGCCTCTATCATGTTGAGAAATCTAGGGCATCACTAGTTAGGTGATTTCTCTACTTATAATAATTGCTTGTGATAGTCTTTTTAATTATTGAAATATTTTTTCTTGAGTTATTATCGTGTTAGTTTCATCAAGACAATTACCAAATCATGAACAATAAAGGGACAAGAGACATAGTATATAGGCTAGTCAGCCAGGGCCAAAAGCCTCTCACTCTTTAAGAGGCAAACCCAAACGAAATTCTTCTTATGGAACCTTCAATTGACCAATACCAAGACCATGAAAAATACCCTTGACACTAGAGTCCTCCCAAGACCAAGTCACTAGCCTCCTCTTCAAAGCTGGTCTTCCTCTTCCTCTTCTTGGCTTCCTTTAGATTCTTAGCCTCTTATTGTAGGTTTGTAACCCTGCAACATAAACCCTAGATAATTTTCACTCCTTGAATAGTCTCCTTAAGAGAGAGACTCGTTACACTTCTACTCGGATTCTTCTAGCGAATTCTTCCACCCAAACAGGATCACCTCAATTTGATTGCAATCCTTTTACCTCCTCTTGAGAACTTCGAATCTGCTACCTTCGCACATGAGTGAGTAAACTAGCCCAAAACAGTCCACAACAATCTTCACTATCCTTCCTTCTTGCTTCGCTGATGTAGAGGCTTCTTCTAGTAGGATTTTCACACTTATATGAGAGACTTGCTTCACCAAATTGATTGCCTCCAATTGAGGCTGAGCACTGCTATATATACTTGTTTGTCCATGCCCATTAGGCCAATATGATCTCTAGGGGAAGCCGACATTATCTCTCTCGAATCATCCTTACATTGTAAGCCGACTTGAGTGAGGGCTAGTGTCAAGGACTTGGAGGGTTACTTACAAAGACAAGTATGACTCTTTACAATGTGTACATGCCTTCATTACATGACAATGACACTTTTAGACTTTTATGACTAGATGAAAATATCCCTAAAGGCTCTCAATGAGAGCCTTAACTAAAAATAAAATCTCTTCACAATCTTCCTCCTCCATAGTGTATCCCTTCATTCCTTCTTCACACTGTATTACACTGTCACTAGGAGAGTCTCGGTCTCCTCTTTTTTTTTTTCTTTTGGAACCCTACACACAATCCTCGACCTTCACTTTCTCTTCTTTTTTTCCAAGATAGCCTATCTGTCTTCGGCCTTCTTCTATCACCATTCAACGCTTGATATAGCCCTTAACTGTAGCTAACACTATTTTAGTACTAACTTTGATCCTTCGCTTAGATCACAGACTTAGTCCGAGAACCCTTAAGACATTTACGCACACCTTCCTTCTTCACTTTAATACCCTTATCTTCTTTGCTCTGAGATTCGTATTGTTTCAGATCATATATGTTTGAATTGCTTGACAATTATGAGGTGAGGTTACTCTATATATATAGTGACTTATGCTTTCCATTTAGGCCGACGTGAGATCCTAGAGAGAGGCCGAAATTACCTTAAGGAGAATATTGTCCTTCTTTTAGCTGACTGCAAGAGAGATAGTGACAATGTCTTGGAGTGTAACTTTGACATGTGTAACATGACTTCATGACTTCTTAATTATATTCATAACAAGACAACAAAACCTAAAGACATTAAGAAGAAGTCTTTGACCTATTAAAAACGCTTCTTTCTCATGAAACCCATGATGCAAGGAATACAATAAATACATTTGTTTCTTCTTTTCATGAAATCATAATTATAAGTCATTAAGAAAAACAAACCTAGTTAGCCCTTTCTTCAACAAGGGCAAGACCACAGTCACTTCCAACCCTTGTTTTCTACCCAGACTTGCTCTCTACACCTGCAATAGTCCTTTCTTGAGAGTCCATGCTAGTATGTTGCAATTCTAGGCTGTTCTAGCCCTCATACAGACCTCGACTCTCCTTCTAATCACTGCGTCATGCTTCATAATGGCTCCACAGGCCTGCAACAACCTTGTTTGAGGATAATCCACCCATAAACAAGCCCCTCCCTACAAATTTTGAGACTTAGAGCACATTTGAAGCTACCAGAAATCAACACTCCCTCTTAGCGAGAAATGTGCTCTAGCAATGCACCTTGCTAGAGCATCACCCTGTTCCGTAACATCTCCTTCTGCGTTGCTGATGTCTAACATCCTGTCCACCAACCACTATGAAAATGCTGCATCTGTACTGTTGTTGACCTTTCCACTACCAACACTGCATCCATACTGCAACTCCCTCTGAAATTCTGCATCCGTGCTGCTGTTGGCCCTGCCACTACCAACACTACATCCTTCTCCAATTGCTACTGCTACTGCATCGACAACGTAAAATCATCCCAAATACTAAACTAACTGTGTTTAGTATGATGCATCTTGTTGTTGGAGTCCGAATGCTACTTGTCTCTGCACTAACCCTATGAAGCCTCTGCGCTATTGCTGACTCTGCTCTATGCCAATTGCACTGCTGCCAACTCTGCTTTACGCTTCTTAGTCTCTGACGCTCCTAGCCATTGAAACTGTCACTCCAGCACTCCTCTGCACCAACTGACACTGGTCCATCCTGCTACTATTGATTTGGGCTCCTATAGTAAGGTATTGATCCGAGAGGTGGACTCCTCAAGGATCCTGCCCATATGCAACAACTCTGAGGGTTTTTATTATTAAGCAGTAGTAATTTTTGAATACAATCTCTCGATGCCTTCCCGACAATCCAGTTACAGAGAACATCACTAACTCTTATAACTTATGGGCAATTCAAGCCCATAAGTGACTCTTATTATGCTCCCCCCTCCAAACCCTGAACCCTAGGGCTTGGATTACTTCCCAAGCTAATCAAAAATCAACACTCCTTCTTAGCGAGGGAGGTACTTCCAAGACTAGGAAGTAACTCATCATCATCATCACTACTCGCAACACTCACCCAACTCTTGGCACTCATCACTACAGCAATCGTTGTAGCATGAATTATGCCTCTCTCAAAAGTGTCACTGTCACTAGAAGCATCCTGCTTCTATTTCTTCTCCTGTATCATTTTCCAATCCCTCTATGGTTCCTTCTTGGTAGATGTGGAAGCAACCTTGCTCCCCAGTGACCACACGCTCTTCTTGGGCTACAAAGTCTCCCTCTGAATCTGCAAGCTTCCATTAGAACTCGACTCCCTCTGAGCCTCTGGAACCTGGACGTTCTTCTCTGGAACTTGTACCTATAACTCTGAAGCCTGCACCTGCACCTGCTCCACTTGCTTCTTCTTCTCATGATCCATAGGCTTTCCCGTTAGCCTGTATAGACCATGCTCTCTAACTCCAAGCACAATACATGTGGAGCTAGAGCCTCTATATGTGAGTCCTAGTACAAACAATACATCCTAGACTTGCATCACCCATCCTGTATCCATCCTACATGGAAAAACTCCTGATCCTTGGATCTCCTTTTGACTCTTGTCACCCAACACCCTGTGCAACTTCGAGTCCCATTCAGCTAGAGTCTTGAAAACCTCTTGTGACCTTGTCATACATTTCAAAGCACCATTGTCCACGTACCATCCATCCTCATTGATAGTACCCTATGAGAAATGAGAGATCATAGCAAAGTTGTCCTCCTCCAATCTCCTGGTGAGAGCATCTATCTCAAAAAAAGTGGCAACAACAACGACTTACTTCCCTTTCTTCTTCTCGTCATTTCCCTTCTTCTTCATTGGACATCTCGATGAAAAATAATCCCATATTTCCACAGTTGAAACACTCGACTTTACTCAAGTCCTTCTTCTGCTTACCCTTCATTCATGCTACAAATGCCATGTCATCATCTGAAGCCCTCTTCTTCGGATGAAGATCCTCGTCTCACAGCTACTTCTGAATGAAGTCATCCCATAACCTATTCCACTATGGAAACCTCTCTCTAGCAAAAATCCCTTAGATGAAGGGCTTCCATTCCTTTGTGAGCCCTTTCAAAGCCATCTTCCCCATATCAAAATCTGAAATAGTCACACTGATGACAAAAAACTCATCTTTGATCTTAGACAATCTCGTCAGATACGAAGTCACTCCTTCACCCTGTATCATCTTGGTGGACTTCAACTTATCCTCCAATACCAGTACTTGGTTCTTGTTCTTAATCTAGAACAAATTCTGAAGAGCCATCCACATCTCATGTGCAGTGTTCTTCCTGGACACTTCCAATTCCTTTGGGTTAGTTGGCTTCTTGATGGCTTTCTCGATGAACTCCCAGATCTTGTTGACCTGCAAGACCAAATTGATCCTTTCCTTCCATGGACTATAGTTGGACAACCCCTCTGACTTGTGCTCATACTGGAGACCAGCTTGTAATTTCGACATTGTCACTTACTGTTAAATTTAGGATCACATGTTCTTTGCTGAAGACAAAAGCTTCAATATCTCATTAGCCCAATTATTAACTCATTAGCAATAATGTGAAACATTATCATGATGACGGTAATTGAGAGAAGAACATGTATAATAAATAATGAAGACAAGCCAAGACAAGAGGACATAATAAATTGGCTCAAGCCAGGGAAAAACCCCAAGATGGGGAAAACCCTTGATCAATCTTCTTATTATTATTAATCATCAAATGTTCAATAGAGAGAGAGAATGAGAGTAAAATCAATGTCAAGGATGACTTGCCAAGATGATGACTAGAACCACTGACCATATGCCAAATATACTGCCCATACAAGTTTGTAATTCTATCTTCAAATAATAGCAGACAAGTTTTTCCCTAACAAATAGACAATAGAATTCAAAGAAACAAATCAACAGGTTCCAAAAGAGCTCAGACTTGATTCACTTAAAGTGGCTTCCTTTGCTGATTATGAAGAGGCAAAGACAGTGCCATAATTTGAGTAGTGAAGCCTAGTCAAAGCATTGACAAGTTCCGTGGTCGTAAATCTGCAGTTAGGGCTTGAAGATATATTGCCTATATAGCCCAAATCTAGAGACAAATTTTATGGTCCTTCCTTTAGGTGAATCTAACCTTATTTGGCTAAGGTTCTGAGCAACAAACAACCCTCACCAAGGTTCCATGTGTACTGTACTTGGGATTAGGATATGCGGCCTGTTTTGCTTCATAGAACAACCCTTCAACTCCTCTGTCCAAGACTCACACATCCTGTGGCTTTCCTGAAATGATTACAAGGAGACTCATACTTCACTAATGGAGAAAGCTCACTAATCTCCACTGCCCTAACCTATGGCTGCCATTCAGCTTCAAGGTCAAACCTATGGAAAGAAAAACACACCAAAAGCGTACCCAATACATGTCCTCCTATCTCCTTCAAGTTGTGGTTATCTCACAGATATATTAGAGCCCTTTTTGTTGAGTCAAATGAGGTTGAAAGGCACCTCCTTATATACAATTCTATGGTGTTGAAGAGACGTGACCATTGGACTAGGTGAGCCGACATATAGGAGAGGTCGACCTTGATAAATTTATATGGGAGAAACATAAATTCAAAATCACACTTTTTCTTTACCAAATTTGATGATCTTTAGGTTGATTTTTGTCCTCTTGAAAAGAGGAATTCAATTGAATGATTATCTCCATCAATTGAGTTGTCCAAAGTGGAATTTGGCCCTAGTTGCCAATTTTAACACTCCCTCTCAACTAGGGAGCATTCCACGTACCAATTCATTTGTCATCATCATACCATCCTGTCATCATGTACCATCTCTGCATCACTGTTCTGTTCTACTCTTCTCTGTTGAACCATGAAATAATAATAAAGAAGAAGTGATTGAGAGTGAGTCACAAGACCTTACCACTCTCCATTGACAAAAGTTAGTCCTTGATCCCAGATCAAGCTGTTGAACACCATGCACCCTAGTCATAGGGAGTACAACAGTACACGATGCGTCCATCGGTAGTGCTATGGTCCCTAACCACCTTTTCCAACTCCTTGGCCAAATGAGAGGTACTTCCCATGTGTCCCGGATTACATGGGTAGGATGATGTAAGAACATTAGCAGGGAAAGAAGATATCACATCTTGCTCACAACTGCTTGTAGGGAAAGGAGAAACCACATCCTACAAACACATGTCATAGTCATACGTATGGAAAGGATGAACCCCGTCCTACAGGCATGCAAAACACCGAGAGTAGGGAAAGGATGAATGACGTCCTACATGCATGCAAATCAAAAATAGTAGGAAGGATCCTACATGTGGGGAAAGGATGAACCACATCCCACTAGCATGTCAACCGTAGATCATAGGGAATAAACATACTACATGTGGGGAAAGGATGAACCATGTCCCATCGACATGTCAACAGATGCCTATAAGCATCTCTGATTGGGGTATCCATAGGAGAAGGTGAACCAATCATCCTACTCATATGCCATAGGAGAAGGTGAACCACTCATCCTACTCATATGTCATCAAAAATAGGGGAAGATGAACCACTCACCCTATGGTCGCTTATAGCTCAATAAGTACAACAAGCCCCTAGAAGTTCCCAGAGCTTAATTGTTCAATCTTGACCAAGGATCCCTTCACTTAGGGAATAAGCTGCTTTCTGAAAGTCAAGACTAGATCACTGGGAGCCTCATAGCTCCATCCAACAACATATAGATGTATATATAGTAGGAAACACTTAGCAATCCTCTTCTTCTTGTATATCTTGATGAAGAAAATATTTGATTGATTTTACTCCCTCTTACTCAAGCAGATGACAACCTAAACTTGTCTTTTCAGAGTGCAAAGCATCTATCTGGCAACCTGCTCATCATTAGATCCATCCACTTTGTAGATAGTTTATTAATGCACTCAATCAAGCCATGATTTTGGCGGTGCTCTTTGTCATACTGCTGGGAAGATCCAACAAACAACTCTTCAATATGTAATAATTAGTCTCTTATTCATTTTCTTCAAAGTTCGAAGGCAACTTTAAAAAAAGCTTCATCCTTAGACATAAACATCAGTAATCAATGAGAGGATCCTATCACGGTCCTATCTTCGCGAGGTAAGAAATTAGGGAGACTTCAAACCTTTCTTCCAAGATTTGGGCTTATGCCTTTTCTTCATACTGAAGTTCAAATTCCTGGCACAACACAACAGACCAGTGTTGCGAACATCTTGATAACATCCCAATTTTATCTTTAAATCACGATTTTCTGGCCTAGTCAATGTTTGCTGTTTTTTACCAGTGTTTTGATGGTATCTTGATTTTGTCGATCTTTGCCAATTTTTATCGATATTTTCCTAATTTTTACAATTTTTTGGTTTTCTGGACCCTTGCCAATTTTATCTCGATGCCGATGTTCGCAACATTGCAACAGACAATAGGCAGTGATAAATTGTAGCAAGATATATACCAAAATAGCAAGATCCATAAATTTTCTATGCTTCGGAAGCTATGTCACAAGGTTCATCGAAATTTAACCTTGAGGTTCGAATTTTGGCGAACCTTACAAAATTTTTGAGGTTCAGTGAACCTCATCGAACCTCATAGCCATTGACCAAGTGCATAGATCAAAACTCATAGTTTTCATGTCCATGATAACATTTTTGATGTTTAATGATGTTGATTTCTAACTATTTTATCCTATAATTTGTTCTATATATATGTATATGTATGTATGTATGTATGTATGTATGTATGTATATATATATGTATGTATGTATGTATGTATATATGTATGTATGTGTGTGTGTGTGTGTATATATGTGTGTGTGTGTGTGTGTATATGTGTGTGTGTGTGTATATATGTGTATAATATATATATTAATGTATAACGAATTATAGGATAAATATTAGAAATCACATCATTCAACATCAAAATATATATATATAATATTAATATATATATATATATATAAGTATATATATAATATATATATATTATATATATATATAATAATATAAATATATAATAATATATATATATATTAATAAATATATATACTAACCTAATGGTGAACCTCATTCGAACATCATCATAAAATTTGAACTCAAACCGAACCTAATCATTGTCGAACCTGAACTCGAACTTGAACCATGTGACATTGTTCGGAAGTAGAGCATAGGAATTTGGCCTTTCTAAAAAATCAACTCCCTCTCAATGAGAGGATTATTATTTGATAATCGCTGCACCCGAGGTCATGACTTCTTCTAAATATCGAGCTATCTACAATCTGCTAGCGTTCCTATCAGTATTCTTAGGTTTATGAGCCACAATCATATGCAGCTTAGGAGATATAACATATCATTAGAGTTAAACTATTAGAGACATCCAGGGATACTATAGCTCTGTCTTAAGCTTTCATCAATCCGCCCCTCTTCTTTAATATGGGATTTTTATCATACTGCAATTGTATTAGAAAGCTTCCTAATCGGAAAAATTATCATCCTGATCCTTCTTTAACCAGGGTGAAGAAATCCTTTTATGAGGTCATCCAGACAATCAACTACTTCATGATTGCTACCAATCCATTTTATGAAGGTCCCTTTTATTCAAGCATCACAAAATCTGGGCTTTCCAAGGATCCAATCACTGTTCCTTATGATTATAGGGGTTGCACAAAGGGGCTGGTTCTCTCTTAATTGAAAAGAAAAGAGACTTTCAAGTTTTCTCATATTGAGACCTTTATTACCAAATTTTAACTACTTTAGGACCTACTAGAGTAGCTTGCTTCAAAAATGATTATGTCAGGGTTTCTTATGTAATCCTGATTTAGAATCCTAGCCCTTTCTATCATTTTTCCTAACATCATCTACCATACTCTGGAATCTAGATAGTCTAGAGAGAATCCAATACGCACCAAGGACCAAATGTTCCACAAGCATAACTCTAAATGCCACCAATCTGATTGATTCCAAACCGCAAATAGTATCATAGGTTGGCAGACTAATGTGCTTCACTGTACCAATTTTTCAAGTACCCTCTATTCAACCTCAGTTTTGACATACATCAAAATCAATAGGTCAATAACTGCAAAGACACTATTGTATTCAATGTTGTCAATGATACCCTTTGATGTTATCCTTCTTGAAATAAGTATCATGCCACTTTCAAATGTTCAAATGATGAAGCCCTAGACCCTGCTGTAAGATTATGAAACTTCTTTACATTGTCTGAACACTCTGCTCAACGGTAATCATCATTCATTGGCTTTGAAGGTTTCTGCATATCTAAGGCAACTTTGTTTTGCTGTCAAACCAACATACTGTAACAAACTAGAGCCTCAAATCATGCTTATATCAATTTCGATGGCTTTCAATCTCAATAAAACATATCACTACATAGTATAAATGGCAGTAAGAAAGGGACTTGTCATAATTCAGAGCTTCAAGTTAATCTTCACAATTCAATCTCATGAACCTTAGTTCTGTGCTGATCCCTGCCACTGTGGCATTAAGCACACTCATTCCTACAAGAAAATAAATAGTATGCATATTTTGTCTCAAAGCCATCTACCATATAAGGACCTTACACTCGAAGAACAAGAGAACCGATATCCTTGTGACATCAATAATTCTAGAAATCTGTCCTAAAACTTGATTTGAATGCAGTCAATGTGTACATCAAATAAGCCATGATATTTAGATTCTCTCCCCACTTTAAAGTAAATTTGGGGCTGTTAATCCAGCCAATTCATACACATAATGTGGGAAAACGATGTTTTGAACCCAGGTCATTATTGTGGCTACCCCCTCTCTTAACTTCTAGATGGAACCTCGACAGAGAGCTTGATAAGCCAATTTCAATATCTTGTTTTTAACTATTTGTCCATGTATTTTCACCATTCTTCATCTAGGCAAAACATTTATGCTTTGTCATGTTGATTATGTGGCTATATCATTTTTTTCATATTAGGCTTGATTTCTTGATCTTCGTTCAATGTAATTTATGGCTCTTCTTAATTATCCTTTTCCTCACTTAGAAGCTGAAGGATGCTTTTACAAAATTGCCAAAGACATGTCCATAGCAAACATTGTTGGGTGCTCTTATGTTTTGATCTCCTCATCTTATGGATTGGGTTCAATTTCAGATTAAGTAGAAGCTTGTTTTTACTCGACTTATTGTTTCTTAGGTTGATATCTAAGAATTATTTGCCCATGTGTTCCTTAATGATTTTGTTCCTTTCCTCATATGTTTGTAAAACTAAAGTGGGTTGTCACCCTTTAACTTCCCTTTTGAAATTTTTGGCACCCTTCCTTGCTATCTTCCAGTTGGTGTATGGCTTTAATGCATCTCGTTTCTCCATTCTTGGGAGATTTCTTGATTTTTTCCACATTCAAAGTAAGTCTTACATTTCAAGGGAGTGTTTCTGTAGTGTACTATCTACTTCTAAGCATGGTCAAGGAGTTTTAAATTAAGAGAAACTGGTAACCCCTCCATTTCCAGATCGATTATAGCATATTTGGCTATCCTTTTATCATTTGTAACTTCTAAAACTTTCAGCAGTTTTCTTGAGTTATTGTTTGTTCTTTCAAAGAGTGACGCTTCACTAGGATCCCAAATATAAGTTTGGTAGGCTTACTGGAACATAGGCTATGAAGGTGGAGTTTTACAATATTAAAATTTCTTTCAAAATTATCTATGCTACTTAAGTGATCCATCAACCTCCTCTTAATACATTATCCCTTGCTATCAAATCTAGAAAAACACTATGAAGTGCTCTCGGATTAGCATGGTTACCTTTGTTTCTTCTTAGCTACATCCTTTGACAAAAGGACAAATAGAACCCCCAAAATAAGACATAGGGGATGTGAAAATATATAAATTTATTTATATATATGAAATAAAAAATATTAAAATTACAGAAAAATAAGACATGCAGATATAAGAAGCTACATCAAACACATGTTGGGACATTTTATTGTTCTGTTGGGACACATTTCTTACACATCAAACACATCTGAATAGATTTTTTGAAATTTTTTGGTGCCTCGACTATTGTATATGTAGGGGTAGCTGGGGCTGGAATGTTTGACACATGTCAGACATGCAAGTTTGCATGCCTATGAATCCGTTGTCCAACATGTGGATTTATAGGGATTTTGATTTTGTATGGCTTTAATAAGAAGACCTTACTCACATGATTTTGCGTTATGTGGTTTTGCTCTAGTTGATGATGCCATATAAGATGGTTTTGGTTTGAAAAAACTTTGGATTCTTCTACTTACTGAAAAAATCTTATCTTTAAGTGCGGATAAAGCTTCTGCTTTGACTCTTCTTGGAAAAAAATTTGGTAACTCTTTATGGTCATATGAATTCTAGAGAGTAAATTTAAGTCTTTCTCCCCTTCCATGCAATAGGATTTGTTGTGGCTTGTTGGGATCTAAGTATGCTCATAAGGAGTAGGGGATGGCCAAAACATAGCCTATTGCTCGATGACATATCCATGTTTATCAATTAGGCTTCAACCTTCAAGGTGCTATATCCCATTCTTTCTACCTCTTGAATGTCCAGCATTAGGCCTATCAGCCTACTGAGCTACCTTAATGCTCGCAAAAGTCTCTAAGATTTTTAGGTAACCTTGCAACTGGTTTGGATACCCACATGGTTTGGGAAATTTTTGGCCTGCTTTTGACATGTTTTAGTCCTGTCTTAAAAAGGAACCCCTTTGCAATACTTTTCATGTCTTTTATTTTTATTTTTTTGTAAAGTAAAAATCTATTTAAGCCTTGAAGAAAAACATCATAGTAGTTAATGGTTTGCCTTGGTTTTCCACTTGGGAAACCAAACCATTGACAAAACCATAAATTTTCCAACATCCAAACAAATTGTCTTTGAAATTTCATCAAAGAAACAAAAAACTATCCTACAGGGCTAGAAATCTTGATCTATCAGCTAACTTAGAAATAAAAAAATTGACAAAAGTAAGCTAAAAAACTAGAACGATAAGCAATTTTCATTTGGATTTGAAAAAGTTTGAAGTATCCATCGCTATTGGCTCCTTTCTGCTGCCAAGAGAACATCTAGGATTTTCTTTTTGGACTTATTTCAATCTAGCAAGACATGGCCAAGCAAGAGATTCAAATGCTAATTGATATAAAAAATGTATATGTATTGAGTATAGGAAACTCTGGCATGCCTTGTATCAGGAACCCAATCAATTATTTCCCAAATCACTTCAAAGTTTGTCAAACAATGACATCCCCTAGATATGTCACATTATACCTGAGTAATTTATCCTTAATATATTTTGGAGTATTGGCTAGATACCTTTGGGAAAAGCTTGATGCTCTTTGTTGGGCTCTAGATCTCCCTTGAAAGTAAGCATCCACTCATTGACTCCTGGTGCATTGATGAGGCATTGGGAGAAGGTGTCAGATAAGAGATGAATTTCTTAGAAAGAAAAGATCATTGCCTAGGGAGGGTATTAAGAGAAAAATTAGGATTAGGAGGGGCAAGTAAGGGAGAGATTGGTCTAGAAACGAGAGAATAAAGACAAGAATATTGAAAAATAAGATACATGGCAAGGAAATTATGCAATATTTATCATGTTATCTAACATTAGGTCAATGTATTAATGCTTTATTAATGATGTGATTTTTTAGCAGTCATATGTGGTTGTGTCATTTATTAAGTATTAGGGGTTCCAATTGAGATTCAACTCTAACTTTGAAAACCATATTTTTTATCCTTTACACTATACCGATGTTTATTCCTTTCCTTGAATTATACATATATTGGTTAGAAATTTTTCTTACATACATTAATAAAACTTCCCTTTCAGCCTAGGAAAAACTAGGGGATAATCATTCTCCAGATGGAATTGGGGGACAACACAATGTTTAGTTTTATATACCAGAATTCATATGGTCTACAAAAGACAACTAAAATTAATTAGGATGATTCCATGGCTGGTTTGGCAAGATTTTTAAGGCTGATTTGGGCCTTACGATATGTAAATAGATTTGGTTCGCCAAGTGTCTCTATGACAAGACAACGAATCTGTGTGCACCCCTAAACAAGCATGGGATTGTCATAGAGATTTATTATTGGAATACCATTTTCGCTTATAATATTTTCTCATTGAGAAGTACAAACATGTACTTTGACAACATCATTGAGAAGAAGCTCTCTTCTAGTATTCCTTAGCGATCATGTGCAAAACCTTGTAGAAAGCTACTTCTCAAGTTCACTTTCATTGCAATGTTTAGTGATTACTTTATGTGGGAAATCAAAAAGGTTGTAAACAAACTCTAATATGGTACATGTTAGAACTTGGCATTACTAATTTTACAATATTTTCAAGAAATTCTATTTTTGGCTATCTCTGGTCATAACAAAAGGTTTCAAAATGGAAAGATACTTGAAAAAATTAATTAATATCCTGGAGCATACCTCTCTATATGATGATAAAATGAATCTAAATCATTTCCATTGTTATGATACAATGGAAATCATAATATTTTAGTACATACAAAACAGAATAATAACAGAAAATCCAAAACTAACAGAAAGAAGATATGTCTTGTGTTTAATTACAAGAGATCACCTGTATGTATAATACAATGAGAGGGGCCTGTCATTAAATATAGGTGGTTGGCTTGTTCACCTACCAATTACTGACAAGTCAAATATGCACAGGATTAGACACTATAATCTAAATAAACTTAACTACATGATGTATGTACACCAATGCCCCATAATAAGTGCATCTTAGGGACATATGGAAAATATGTTTGATCTCAAAATGGGTCCTGGCTACAAGGTCATGATAGATACCATGTAAAAAGTGTTCAAAACAAAAAAAAAACAAAGATGGGGAGTGAGATTACACCCACCTTAGGGATAATTTCCTTCACCCCAAGCAAGGTATGAAGTTGAACATAATGAGAACTTGTCAAGGGTTAGCGAAGATGTCAGCAACCTGCATCTCAGTGTGTGACAATACTGCAAATCAATAATCCTACCATTAATAAACTATTAGATGTAATGCATATGGACTTGTATAGGTTTTGGAAGTTGATGCTCTACTGGCTGCTTGATAACATGGATAACGCTCTGATTATTGCCCCATATTAGAGTAGGTTACTCTTGCTGAAAACTAGACTTGGTCAAAATATGTTCAATCCAAATAGACTCAGTGGCAGCACTATCAACATCTCTATATTTTGCATCCATAGAAGGAAGGGCATTGCCAACTTGCTCTTTGCTAGACCAAAAACCAGGACCAGATCCAAGATGAATGACATAGACAGAGTTGGATTTGCAATAATCAATATTTCCAACCTAATCTGAGTCAGTATAACCCAATAAATTTGCATTATCATCAGAATAATATTGAATGCAGATTTATAATGAAGCTCCTATGGTTCCTTCATTACTGGGAGACTAACCGACTGTATAGGAGATATTTGGACAACTGTGAGTCAAGTACAAAATGCCTCCAATGAGCTGTCGATACAACATAACATCAACCAAAGGAGTGGAAACACTTGGTTGACAGCTTGACCCCTGACAAAAAGGGTGTGTGTGTAAATATGCAATCCAATCTCTGAAATATGCTAAAGAGATCAAAGGCACAATTTAACTGTGATATGCCTCTCCTATATGCAAACTAAAAGATATGACTATCCTATATGCAAACTAAAAGAGTTGTTGATACCACATAGTGTCAACCAAAGGAGTGGAAACACTTGGTTGAAAACATGACCCTTGATGAAAAGGGGGTGGGTGTAGGTTTGCAATCCAATATGTGAAATCTACTCAGGAGATCCAAGGTATACTTGAGTTTGCGAGATGCTTATCCTAGATGCAAACCAAGTGATCTGTATCTCAAGAAAGTAGTGACAGAGCCTCAAGTATTTCATGTTGAACTATTGATGGAAAGTGGGCTTCATGTGATTAATGAAGGTAGGAAAAGGCCCTACAACATATTATGCCCTACTATCCACAACAAAGGAAGAATCATAGCTTGATGGAGATGACAAATTGCATGATCCCTTCGAGAGGTCGTTGTAGGCAGTTTTTGGTTGAAGCCATCAATTGTGCCAAATATCTTCAAAATTGCATGCCTCACAAAAGTTGTTCAAGGGGTGTCCCTAGAACAAGCCTTGAGAGGATGGACACCATCTATTGGCTATCCCAGAGTCTTTGCATGCAATGTTGGGTCCAAACCCCCAAAGAAAAATGCAAGGCAATGTACATACAATGTATGGTTTGCATATTTGTTGGTTACCCAGAATATGTTAAAGGTTGTAAATTTCTTGTTCCAGATACACATCAGTTAGTCATTAGGAGTGTTCAATTTTATGAGCATGCCCCTTGGAATCTTGATCTTCATATGATTTTACTTCTTTTGAGTTGACTTCTCCAGCTAATGATTGTGCTTTTGAAGAAAACTGTGGTGAAATGTTTCTACCACTTTCTAAGTGGGTGAAAGTGTACATACTTGCTTTAAGTTCACTTAGGTAATACATTAAATCCTTAGTTGGTATATCTTCCAACCAAATTCTTAATTGCAGGACTCTTCCCAGTTTGCTATGAATGGAGGGTCTTGCTTTGTATTCCAGACACAACAAATTTTATAGACAGTGATAATATTGTTCCTTAAATTGGTTTTGAGTCTCTGTTATTTTTTCCGGGTTCTGTGGCCTCCACATTTAAAACAAAGAGTGTTGATCAAGCTGATTTATTAGCTTGAGATCCATACAGGAAAGACAGAACAACAACAAAAGAAGTAGAACTGACAGGAAGACTTATGTTGTTGTTCTTCCTTGTTTGCAGGGAGTTATATAAGTTTAATTACAAGGAGATCACCTGTATCTATGACATAGACCGTGAGGAGCCCAATGTTAAATATAGGTGGTTGGGTAGTTCATCTGCCAAGCTGTAATAAGTAAATTATGCACAGTGATTAGACACTGAACATCAATGTTAACATGGATAGATCTAAGGGTATGGATGCATAGTTAACATTCCATGGTTGGTTTGGAAAGGTTTTTAAGGCTAATTCAGGCCTTACAATACGTAAATGGATTTGGTTTGCCAAGTGTCTCTGTGACAAGACAACAAATCTGTGTGCACCCCTAAACAAGCATGGGATTTTCATAGAGATTTATTTTATGAACGCCATTTTGGCTTATAATATTTTCTCATTGAGAAGTACAAACATGTACTTTGACAACATCATTGAGAAGAAGCTCTCTTCTAGTATTCCTTAGCAATCATGTGTGAATACTAGTAGAAAGCTACTTCTCAAGTTCACTTTCACTACTGTAATGTTTAGTCACTGCTTTAGGTGGGAAATCAAAATGGTAGTAAATGAACTCTTAAATGGTACAGGTTAGAACTCGGCACTACCAATTTTATAATATTTGAAAAAATTATATTTTTGGTTGTCTCTGGTCTTAGCACAAGGTTTCAAAAGGATTTAAAATGCAAAGATACTTGAAAAAATTAATTAATTTCTTGGAGCATACCTCTCTAGATCATGATAAAATGAATTTGAATCATCTCCACTGTTGCCATACAATGGCAATCGTAATATTTAAATCCATACAAAATAGAATAATAACATAAAATGCAGAACTAACAGAAAGAATATATGTCTTGTGTTAAATTATAAGAGATCATGTGTATTTATAATACAGTGAGAGGGGCATGGCATTAAATATAAGTGGTTGGCTTGTTCATCTACCAATCAGTGATAAGTCCAATATGCACAGGATTAGACACTATAATCTAAATAAACTTAACTACATGATGTATGTACACCAATGCCCCATCATAAGTGAAACTTAGGGATATATGGAAAATATGTTAAATCTCAAAATGGGTCCTGGCTACAAGGTCATGATAGGTACCATGTACAAAGCGTTCAGAACAAAAAAAAATCAGAAAGGGGGACTGAGATTACCCACACCTTAGGGACAATTTCCTTCACCCCAAGCAAGGTATGAAGTTGAACATAATGATACTTTGTCAAGGGTTAGTGAAGATTTCAGCAACCTGCATCTCAGTGTGTGACAATACTGCAAATCAATAATCCTATCATTAATCAATTGTTCGATGTAATGCATATGGAATTCTACAAGTTTTGGAAGTTGATGCTCTAGTGGTTGCCTGATAACATGGATAACACTCTGATTATTGCCCCATATTAGATTAGGTTTCTCTTGCTAAAAACGAGTGTTGCGAACATCTCGATAACATTCCGATTTTATCTCGAAATCACGATCTTTTAGCCTAGCTGATGTTTGTCTAATTTTAAAGATATTTTTATGGTATCTTGATTTTACTGATGTTTGCCAATTTTTTATCGATATTTTCCCGATTTTTACAATTTTTTTGTTTTCCGAACCCTTGCCGATTTTATCTCGATGTCGATGTTTGCAACATTGAAAAATAGACTTGGTCAAAATCTATTCAAACCAAATAGACTCAGTGGCAGCACTATCAACACCTTGGTATTTTGCATCCATAGGAGGAAGGGCATTAACAAATTGCTCTCAATTTTTCTCCACAACCCTTCAAATTGATCATATTTTGGGTGATCTTTGATGTTGTTGGTAAAGGAAAGCTATCGAGGAATTTCAAATTACATGAGTCAATTTTATGTTATTGTTCCTTTATGATGTGCTCATTATATTCTACTTGTTTACAGAGAAGAGGAATCCCAATTGCTGTGGGAGCAGAACTTACTCATAAAGGAGGAATCCCTTGGAAGGGATCATCCTTCTTTGGCAGTGCACCTTCAGAACCTAGCAACATCTTATGCTTTATCTAGAAAATTTAAGAAATCCGAATATATTCTTAGGAGTGTAAGAATATTTTCAGCTAGCTTGGTTCCTAATGATCCAGAGATTTCATTTCCTATGCTGAGTCTTGCAACAACTTTATATCATCTAGGGAGGCATAGGGAAGTAGAGGATTTAGCTTAGGAAGCCTTGAGGATATGTGAAGCATCCTTTGATAAACAAAGTCCTGTAGTTGGTGAGTTGTGTTTTCTTCTTGGTAATTGACATATGTCTGAATTCTATGTCATGAGATCCACACTCTGGGTTACAAAGTCCATTTTCTGTTTGATTCTGAGCTTATTTCTTGAAACTTCTTTTCTTTACAGAAGAGGCTTGTGATTGTTTAGCTTTGATACAACATACTCTAGGTAAGGATCATGAAGTCGATCCCCTCATGTGGAGGGTCTTACAAATCCAAGAAAAGGAGTTTGGTTATGATAGTCCAGAAGTGAAGTCTACATTAGAAATGCTTATTGTCTTTCTTGGAAACTTGGGGAAAAAAACGGACAAATCACTTCTTCGTCGAAGATTAATGAAGCTGCAAACAAAATACAAAGATTGATTTTCAATCTGGGCACCATTATAATCATGTTTGTTTTACCTATTAATAAAAGTATGTACCTTTTTTACTTGTTAATATAAATATTACCTATTTGCTTTGATGTCTTGAACTGTTAATAGAAATATGCACTTTTTACCTGAATTGAACATTCCTTTGAGATTGGTGGTCCTTCTCCATGAGTAAAATCTACAATAAATTTTTTTGTTGTGTAAGCTTAAAATATCTCACTCGCATCATGTTTTTCCTTGATAACTCTTCTTTCTACTCATCAAAACAAGTGAAACATTACACAATATAACTTCATAAATTCACTTAATAAGGCTTTGCAAGTTTAATGAATTCTTTATAATTTGACTTCCGTAAGATATGCACAATGGAACTAATAAATATGAGTTTTTTTGGATGATTGAATTATGCAAATTCCCAAGGATTGTATATACTTTTTATAATACAAGAAGACCAACATTGGGTGTGGCCACCCTATCCAATTGGGTTGACTAAAAAGTAAGGAAGTTTGGGCACACATCATAGTTACAACAATAACTGGAACGACATAGGGTGGAGGTCAATGTTGTTGGCATTGTGGTGTTGGTCTTGTGTGTTAGCCTCCTGCTGTAGCAGGTTATTCATCTTTCATTATCGACATTTTTACATGCCAAATATGTCGTACTATGCATACTGCAATGCTCCATATTTGCTAAAAAAGGCCAAGGAAGGATGCCATGAGAGTGTGCTAGCCTAAGTGCCACTGCTGTATTCCAATTTTGATGAGTTATTCCATTTTTGAAGAATTTTTAGTTAAAAGGAGGTCCAAACAGCTTAATCTTGGTCTCCCTAGGTTTCAATTTCCTGTTGTAGAATATAGAGAATCATTATCTGTCCAAACAGCTTAATCTTGGCAGATTCTTAGATAGGTAGAGAAGCAAGGGTGCTCAACAACCTAATCTAAGCCCCTGGATGAAACAAGTGTAGATGTAGATAGGAGGACAGAGAGAAAAAGTTGAAAAGCTGGGTTTGCTAGTTCAGGTGCACCCAAACCAACAGAAGAAAAAATGCTAGGTAAGTAGGCTGGGTAAGTAGCTTTGTGGTTGCAGAAATCAAGCTATGTGACCCATTTCATGTTTTCAAAGTGTCATATCTATTTAGATCACAAGTTGGAGGCAGTTTTCCATTTAAAGGACTTCAAGCGAGGCATGTCTAACTCCCCCATTCTTCCTCTTCCCCAAATCACTCACTAACTTCCCCTAAAGAGGTCAAGATCTGCTTGATACCTCTCAGATTCATCATTCTTCATATTAGTATCCTTGGTAAAGATCTGCTTTACTTAATGAAAGTCCATACTTCCCCCACAAACTTTTACTTCTCCTAGATAGCCTAAGATTTACATACTTAGCTTGTTCTCATCATTGTCATGTTGACTGCTAACTCTACTATGTAACTCCCTATCTATTTTCCCTTCCCCTACTAAAGCTATGTTAATAACCCCCCTATATACTTATCCCCTTCCCCTGGCTGAAATATAACCATAAGTACACTTGGGAATTGCTAAGTTTATCTGAAACTCAACAAGAACCCTCATTTCCCCCCTCAAACCATCTTCTCATGCATATCGGACCTCTTCCCATGCCTTGAAATCCCTTCAAACATCAAAAAATTTTGCTTCCGATCATAAAAACCCTCATCACTTGCCTTGGGCCTTGCTCCAATTGAAAAAAGGTTATATTGGACCCCCTCCGATGCGATATCACAGTCAAGAGGGGAGTCGTGTATCGAAACAGCGCATAAGTGTGCCCCCGATTGGTTTGGCCGATAGCAATTTCACCGGTTGGCGTATCACTATGACAAAACAAAACATGCATTTGCGCTGCCGATATGGTTCATCGCCGATGGTCTGTTGTCGATCGCATATCGGCAGTTTGTGTTTCATATGAATCCACGCCATATATATATATAGGCCCCGTCCCTTATCCTTCTGTCGCCTTCTCTGTTCTGCCATCTGTCCGATTTCCCGCGCCCTAGATCTATGGTGGGCGGGTCTGTTCCTTTCCGAACCTATCGATGATTAGCTTCCGGGGATGGGTGTTCTTCCCGTGCCACATCACCCTACCACATCACCCACCATACTGAGTCCCACCGCTGATGTCATGCTGACATCATCCACCGAAAGAAAGGCGCGCAAAGGCGAAATTGCTGCTTAGAAAGCACGGAATGAAAATCTGAGTCAGTTTTCGATGCGCAATTATCACTTAGCACTAATCGCGAATTGCTAAGAAAAAATGGCCAAAATGGAAAAGCCTCAGCCTAGCATAGGTTTGCAGTAGTTATTTTGCATGAAAGAAAGCAGAAAGGAGCGAATTGACCAGTTAAAGAGTATCAGTGAAGCGACAAAGAGTATCAGATCAACAATATCAAAGCAGGTGAACATTAAAAGCCTCCATCAAAGTCCAAGAATGTGATAAAGCCACTTGAGACTCTCAAATCATAGTTAATGCACATCAAAGCCACTCAAGAGTAGTGGAGCAGAGACCAATGCGTAGTTATGATAAATGGCTAGCGCATAACAGCAAAGAACACATTCCTACTCATTTTGAAGCAGCTGCCCCAACGTAGCACTTAGATAAATATTTCATGCATTTACTTCAAGATAAGATGAATTAAAGCACTCATTTCTCTCAGATTTGTTTAAGATCTGCTGTAATAAATATTTCTTAGATATTTTCTCTATATATACGACCCTCTGTATTGAGAGGTGGGGGGTTGGAGGGTTGGTTAATGCACTCCAAGAGAGACTTGCTCTATATCTGATATGTTTCACTTAATCAAAGATTGTTGAAAGCTTGGAGAATGGACTGTTTGATGCGTTGTTGATGTCTCTGAAGAGTGAATGAGGGAAATATTGTGCTACTTTCTGAATCAATAAGTGCTCCTTACCTCTGTTATTTCAATTTCACATATGTTCAAGTCACAGAACGAAAGTTTGGTTTAGAATTTGCTTACTTGCACTCTATGCTTAGTTTTTGTGGCTTCTTAATGTTTTCCTCTTGATTTAGGCATAAATATGGATTCCTTATGGCTCATATTTGCTCTATTTCACATATGAATGACTGTTAACTAGGAATTCTTAGCTGCTCCTAGGTAGAGCTCGTTCATCTTCCTTCTGCTAACCTGATTGAGAGATTCTTTGTTGTCTCTCATTTCTTAGCCTGCAATCCATCTTCATTTACCTTAAGTATTGTTTCATGAGCAACTACCTTGCCCCTTTTCCTCTTGTGACCAAGAAAACGCACCAGCAGTCTTACTCCATGACTCCATGCCCAATGGTTTGAAACTTGTCGCACTATGCATTGCCTCTCTACTTGAAAGCATCCTCCTTTCACCCAAACACAAACAAAACCCTTTGAACCCAATAACTAGCCTAAAATCATCATCAACAAAGCTAAAATCATTAAGAGAGAGCCCTCTCTGATTACAGGTAGGCTAAAACCTGCAATCCAAAGATTGGTTTGTGGTTACCTCGGCCATATCCCTTTAAGGGGCTTAGGGACAACTTGAGTGATAACACAATATATTTGAAATTAATGTATAGTCTGTGATTATTTTAAACTAATGATAATATTGTTTTGTAGGAAATGATGTATTCTATAGGAATTTGTCTGACCTAAACTTGGAAATATTTGGGCCCACCATTCGTACAAACTGGAAATTCCAAAGTTCCAAGTTGAAGAATGAACTTATGAATAGGATGGTTGCCCTGTTCAGTGAGGGTACCTTCAACAAAACTAGAGTTACCTCGAAGGCAGACTTACATTTAAAACATCTGCAGGATTAACATAGGTGTCATTTGGAAAGGGACAGGTCATATGAGCACCCTCTAGTGATTCTAGAGAGGGAGTGGAAAGCCCTCATGGAAAACGCAAATGAGAAGGCACTTCGAAAATGGCAGATGCAAATGAGAAGGCACTTCAAAAAGAAGGGAAGACACCATCCAAACCAGGAAGGTATGAGGCACTTTGAATAATATAATTATGATGCTTTATCATCATTGCAATATCTAACTAAGTTTTTCAATATTTTCAATATATGACCCTAGATATATCCAAAGCCACAATGGCTAGAATAGCTAAACATGGGCAACATCATTTTGGCTTGGGTGGTTACTCAAAACTAGCCAAAAAAATTGTAAGTATAAAAAAATTAATTTGCATCCAAATTATAAATTCTTAACAATTTTAATTTAATATCACAAAAGAAGAAAAAATCAAGTTCTCATGCAAAATACAGGGATCACAATTCAATGAGGCTCCCATAGAGGAAGACTTTAAGCTTTCTTACAAGCATGACTATCAAGCTATGGTTGAACGCAGGACACACTTGATTTCTTCATAGTCTTCCGACACCCAACCTAACACTTGGGTAAATAAAAGAAAAAAAGAGCATTTATAAATTATTACTTGTACAATCTATTGGTTATTATTTTTGGCCATAAAGTAATGTTCTTGATTGTAAAAAGCAGGCAAACAATGTAGATACAACACATGAGCCTAGTGACAGTGGAGTGCCTCTTGAAACTGATGTTCAACTCGGTACTGGAGGTATTTCACGTGTTATAAATAGATTGTAGTATGGATTACAATTAGAAATATTTAAATGAAAATGGTGACTTAATTCTAACCTTTCTTATTTCTACTCCAAAGCATGTATATGATGAGACCAAAGAATAGGAGGAACATATGGCCATGTCTGAAAGTATTTCACGTCCCTCCAGTATCGATGTAGGTAAACAACACTCTACTACGCTTTTAATTAATAAAACACTTGTAATAATAATAACTATAAATATGAATTTAACATTTTCTTATTATTGCAGTTGATGCTCCACCCCCCTGGAGCATCATAGACATATGACCAGGTTGGGAGAAATGCATACAAATCCCATAATAGCTGAAGGGAAATGTCAAGACGTCCTTGTGAAATACTTAAGAAAGAGAAAGAGACCGAATAATAACTGGTTGTACTTGTTTATTTAGAGCCTGATTTTTTGAGTACCACATTTTTTACTCACAAGTTGAATGCCTTATGGCATGTGCACATGTAACTTTTTACTATCTTAATAAAAAGTTAAGATTTTCTGGTGGAAAAAATTAGAACAACCTTGTTTTTGTTCTTATCATCAAATATATGCCGAAACATTATTACTGCAAGAATTAAAATCATTTATAATTTTATATTATGCATGAAAGAACTTTTGTATCTAATACATTTGAAGAATTGTGAAGCTGCTTACGCTAGGAATATATTTTATTTGTACATTCCAGTATCTACTAATTTTAGGTTTTGCAATACCTGAATTGAAATGAAATTTTTGAGTAAATTGCAATCTTCTAACCTTGTGTAGATATTAATTTAACAAGAAGACAAGGCAATCAAGTTGAGACAAGAAACAATTATATGCTAGATTTAGGAGCAACAACTGATGTCATTCCTTTGAAAGTGATGAGACAATTAGGCCTTACAACCATTAGGGCATATATAAATGTATGTGCCATGGATTCTAAGAAAATCAAGATGGGAAAAGAGATACCTCCACATTTTTGTGATATTTAGTAACTCAAAGCATGCAATATACTAAAGGAATTGGCTACTTTCTTCACATTCCATGAGGGACTATTGTTCTTTCTTAAGACTATTCATTTCATGTACCTATGAAATATTCACAAAAACAACAAAATCCAAAGTATTATGTATCTAACATTCCCCACTTAATTTGAATGGTTGTTTTTTAGTCCAAGCATCATTTTAGAATTTTCAAAAATTTCTTTTCCAAGTGATTTAGTGATGATGTCAACAATTTTCTCATTTGGGGAACAATGTCTCAAATGAATAGTCCTTCCCTCTAGATAATATTGAATTAGATGGTACTTTATCTTGATTTGCTTGGTTTCCTCATGTAATATGGGATTCTTTGCCACCTTGATTGCAGAAGTATTATCAACCATAATAATAGTAGAATTCACTTGTTTCTCCTTCACTTCACTTAATCATAAGTGAAGGCAAACACATTGCATGGGATTGGTGTCTTCGTTAGGAGGATCAAAGCTATATAAAGTGAGTTTTAATGGCCATTGTTTGGTAGAATTTGTTTGATTCTAATGAACAACGCTTCATCTCTATCTCTTCTTTACTTCTTTCCTTGCTATATACACTATATGCAAGATAGGTTATTTCAATCTATTTATTTAACTACTTCCAAGAATGTTTATGAAAGGAAAATAAAATGTTTTCTTTATTTCACTACTTAAATGAATGTTTACAACAAGAAAATAAAATGTTTTCTTTTGTTGAATATATATTTTAGAAATATTCGTCAGGTTTGAAAAGAAATTAGGAGATTATTTGTTTAAACAATTGAAATAACTTAATGTGAGATTGATTATTTGTTTAGATAATAAAAAAAAAATTCCTTTTATTGAAATATGTAGTCTGGGGGACATGACGATAATGATCCTGATTGGTTTGACAATGATGAGTTTTTCATTTCTCCTAACCCAATCGTAACGGTTAATAAGATTGTGGTTAGAACGAATGAAGAACTTATTCATTTGATTCACATTAGAAATAAAAGTCTTGAGATTAAAAATAGGATCAACATGTTCAACCAACATCTTTAGAGATATTAGGAAATAACGATATTTTAAAGTGATTTTTTTATGTCATAAGTTCAATTATGAATATTTGTTTTTTAACTTTTACATTAGCTAATCAAAAACACGTTTCTTTCTTATATAAGATTTTTTGGCAGAGATCGCACCACAACATACAAAAACCATGAGCCACCTTTCAATGGCAGAGAGTGACATACATGAGGATCTTGTACCAGAAGAAGAGCACAAGGCAACCATACCAATAATGTCAACTAGTGCACGAGGTAAAGAAAACTCTAATGCTCTTTTTATTAATGAATTACTTGTAATAATAATAAGAATAAATATAAATTTAACATTTCTTTCTTGTTACATTTGATGATCCACCCCTCTTGCAAAAACCTCAATGGCGTCATGAGTACACAACTAGGCCGTCAAAAATAAAGAAAAAGAAAAAGAAATGATTGTACTAGTTATATCATTAGAAATATCACATACCATATTATAAAACACATTTTTGATGATAAAATTTATTGAGATAAAGTATTTTGTGTTTATGATTAATGAATGAATAAATGAGTGAATGTTATATGTTAATGAATAATTTCTATATGTTTCTTTATGTATGCGACCTTGTTTCATATTATGTAAACATATTTTTTATGATAAAATTTATTGAGATGAAATATGTTGTACATCTATGAATGAATGAATGTTTGTGATTTTTTTTTTTAATGTATCTTAATGTATTGCTTTCAACTATTTCCTATATAGTATGTAGATTTTAACCATGTATAGAAATTATCTGCAGACAAATTCTAAAATACAGAAAATAAACAATGACGAGAATATAAAACAAATACACTGAGATTTCCCCTGGAACCGAAAACCGTGACTACTAGATTGATTTTTCCTTATGTTCCTTTCAATGTTATAATACATATATATACATACTGAAGCATTCATAAACCCCAA
Source organism: Pinus taeda (assembly GCA_000404065.3). NCBI lineage: Eukaryota > Viridiplantae > Streptophyta > Pinopsida > Pinales > Pinaceae > Pinus > Pinus taeda. The sequence goes on from APFE031144190.1 coordinate 37,782, forward strand.
TCCATTAACCCTGGATTAGAACATAACCATAGTTCCCTTGACCAGATCTAAAAAATACCATGGGCAGAAAACCATCATGCCCAAAACCATGTGAAAAACCCATGCACAAAACCATAGGTAGGTCCGCCCACCTAATATAGGGCCCAAAAAAAAATTCTCGGGGCATTGTCCCAGACCCCATGCAGGGTGACTACCACCCACCTAAAACCCCCCAACAGGGAGGGATATGCCCCCCCCCCCCGTGACCCCCTCACACGTGCGAATAGTCATGGAAAGAATACAACACACAACCAACATAGTAGATAAATTGGGTATTGGAGAATTGAGAGTGAGTGTGGGGGGGGGGACAAGGGAGGAGCTATGAGATATTCCACCTTCATGTGGTTGGACATGTTCAGTAGAGAATAAATGAGGATTTGGATAATCTTGGAGCAAAAAACCCTTGATCCAACAAAGCAACAACAAAGTTAATGTTGACTTTGTTGCTGCTTCATCAAGTGGAGGGAGGTTTGCCCCAAGATTAATCTACTCCAATAATTTATTCTCGAAACCAAGAGGAGCTCATTCAAGTATTCATGCACTCAATTCCTTTTAATTATTATTTATTCATGCAATTAAAATTAAAATTTGGTAAAATTTAATCTAATTTGACCTCATTGGTCTCATGAATATATGTAGGACAACTAGTATCAATTCAGATGTTGAAGTGGAACAAATATTAGAAGCAAATATCTCAAAATGGTAACAATACATTTAACATTCAAGGTAAGTTACTTTCAAGTTGATGCCTTTTTTATTCTGCAGAATGCACTGCACTACCTAATTTATTTGTATTCATATGAGTGGTAAATATTTGAAGTGAATTGAAATTAATTCTGTATTTTAAATGGAGCTATTGTACAACCTAGCAATTCCAACTCACAAAGTTCTTTAGATTGGCAAGAACATGTTGCAACACATGGAAGAAGGTATGAGAAACAACGATTCAAAAGTGTATTGTTTGTTTTTATTCATCACTATCTAGTCATAAGTGATGGAACAAAGTTGATATCATGAGTAACAAGATGAGGGATACATGTAGTTGTGATATTGTGGTGTTTCCCATTAGTTACATGTTCAATTTCCATTTAGTTAATACCTTCAACAAAAATACTACAAGCATTAAAATCATTTACAATTTTATATTACACAACAAAGAACTTTTATATCTAATACATTGGAAGCTTTGTGAACTTGCTTGCTCTAGGGAAGAAATTAATTTGTACATTCCAATAGCTATTAATTGTAGGTTTTACAATACCTGGATTGAAATGACACTTTTGAGTGAATTGCAATCTTCTGATCTTGTGTAGATATTAATTTAACAAGAAGACAAAGGGGTAAAGCTACAAGAAGAGTTTAGAATTGATGGCACCAATTGAGGTGAGATAACACTAGATTTCTATCACTGTATGCATGGGTTATTTATCTTAATATATGATACCATTCTTTAGAGATTCAATATATATAAATATTCTTGACATTTCTAGAAGTAATCTCTTCTCTTTTTGCAACTGCTCAAAAAGTTTCTTCTCAAGAAATATTCCTTTTGGCATTGTTCATGTTGGGAAAAGGAAATATGATAAGCACATTTTAAGTCCATGTCATTATAACATAGATCTAGGCACATTTTAGGCTCACTTCCGATCTAGGTACCATCAGGATACAACAAAGGTATTGATCCACCAGGGTACCATCTAGGCTGTCTGCCAAGGTACCCACTCAACTCATCAATGATCCAAAGTGTCATAATATATATATATATATATATATATATATTATATATATATATATATATATATATATATATATATATATATATATATATATATATCTATATATATATATATCATGTGTATTCATAAGGAGATCATTTAGGGTTATCAAAACCTTAAATAAGAAATTAAACTTTATATATTCAAGGCCTAGTTAGGGTCACAATCATAACCTAAACAATGAACTTGGGTTACACTTTCATGCCCTAGACACTTACAACAACCTTTCCTAGGGTTTTGTTACAAGCCTTAGATATTATCATAAAAAAAATTAATATTAAACTTTAGATATCCAACAACTAAGCCATGTTAGGGTTTCAACCATATGGACACATCTCTTTCTCAAGTCCTACAATCTAATTTTAAATTTTACTAAGGATTTTATCATAAACCCTAGATAAAATCATCAAATCCTAACAAGATAGGGTTTTATCCTATGCCCAACAACAAACCCTAAAAATCAGGGTTTCACCAAAGTGAATAAATAACAAAAGATAGTTATTACAAGGGTTTATTTAATATAAATATCAAACACCTTATTAATATAAAAATAAATATGATTCAATGGAAAAACCTTAGAGATGAGAGAGTCAATACCATAATCATACCTACTCATATGATGGGGACATGCTACAAATCTTAGAATTTTAAACATACTTTGAGTTTCTTTTTCTACAAAATTTGAAAGGACCCCCTCTTGAATGGATGCCTCTTATCATGAAATCGTCTTCATGGTCCATCTCCATATGAGTATACTTTTATTAGAGTGCCCAAGGATCCAACTTGATTACCAAGTCTTCATTCATCATACTCTTCATAATAACAACATATCTTACTTATTAAGTACTTGCAACATTTACTGACAAGTACCATCAAGAAAAATATAAAAGTACACGAGCATAATCATGATCAGGGATTCCATGGAAACTTTAGGATTTCCATATCAAACCCTAAGTTACCTTGTGAAACATGAACCCTAGAGTTTAAATTCCAATTCCAATTCTACCTTTACTAGGGGTAGTCGTTTCTCCATAAACTACCTACAAACCATAGAGACCAAAAGCTAGGGTTTCTATGAGGAAAAAAATAGAATAGGATTTTAGGGTTTCTCTTTATGGTTTCCAAATACCAACTAGGGCTTACACAAAAAATTAGATGCTAACAATCTCCAACAATATGAAGATTACATACCCAAAAATCCTAATCCAAATGAGACCTTAGATGAATAAAGAAATTATACGTACCTCAAGAACTACATACTTGTATTGCAAATGTTTCTTCAAGATGTTATGATCTTCTTGCTATCCTTAAGAGAGAAAAATTCAAACTATGCCAAATCCAAAGGTTGCCTTCAAAGGTTTTGGAACTTCCATTTATTTCATCATTCTCTGAATGGTAGTGTCAACTCAATATTCTCTTCTCCAAGATGACAAGATACTTTCTTGTGAGAAACAACAACTCTTATAATTTTGCATAACTCATTGAGTTTAGGGCTTGCTCCATGTCATATACAATTCTTCTTTTGGTAATAGATTTGGTGCCTTTAGACATTAGAGGTTTGATATACCTATAACCTTCCATTGCAATGTAGACCCTCAAGATAGGGATTTTAGTAATTATAAACGTAGCTTTAATACTTTCCCAAAGATTGCAAATTTGATTCTTCTTCGATGTACCACAATTTATAGGAGAGAGGGGTTGCTATTAGCCTTGGTGATGATTGATATATATATCTCATATTTTTTTGAAAGTGAACGTGACCCGCTTAGGGTTAGTATAGTTTCCGATCAGACCTTCCAAGTAGGCTTATAATTCCTCTATAGAGTTCGTTTTTGTTTCCTTTTCAGGTGAATTTCTTGCTGGCTGTTAGAGATTATTTCTCTTCCACAAAATATATATTAAACTTGTAATCTGGTTACCCTTATAAGATTGCAAAAAACCTTACTATTTTTTAGATGATTTCAAGACACTTAGAAAATGCACAAAACTTTAGTATATTTTTCAAGATACTTGTTCTAAACTGGGCTTGTCACTTAGTTTCTTGGACCCTTGAAAAGGTGACACAAATACTCCTTCAAACTTTTCGGCCTTCTAGCCTAAGTCTGCCACCTAATTTTAGAGGTAAAGTGGCCTAGAAATATTCTTCAAGCTCAGACCTCAAGGACGATGCATATATATTGTCTTTTGGTTAGGCTTGAAATCCTTAGTCTTCTAAACAATAGTGATTCCTTCACTGCCTATTCCATTAACCTTAGCTCTCATACCATGTTGAGAAATCCTTAGGGCAACATTAGGTTATTTGTTAACTTGATTTCTCTTTACATGACAATTCCTATTCCTTGTCAAATAGTTCAAAATCTAAACCACTATCTTCATCAAATTTGGAATCGAAGTTGAGGAACTTTTTTTTAAAATAAAACAAGATTTATTTCCTTGAATCTGCCATGGTGATAGATAAAACCGAAGGAAGAGTTGCTCATTCCAGGAAAACCCTCAAATTTAATCATGCCACTCTATTCTTCTTGGCCATCAAATAAAATTCCCTTTGTATACTTGTACCTTTCCCTTTCATGGTATTGTAATGGTTATCCATAAATATGTCATGGTGATTTCCTATGCAAGAAATGATCAAGTCAGGGTTCTTTTTTAATTCTACAATTTCTTATTTATCATTTCTTTGTCATATTCAACCAAGGAGTTTGAAATAGTAGCAATAACATCATCTTCTTCAAAAGAGAATCTAGGAGTTTCTCTTGTCAAATATAGGATGGAAACTAATTCAAGATTGGTTTCATCATCTTTAAGAGTTGGTCCTAGACCCTGCTCAATTAGCCTTCGTGCATCCAAAAATTTCTCGATCTCTTGAATAATGGGAAGGCATTATTTAGGAACATAACCCCTATGTGTATAGAATGCTTGAATAAAATTTGCAAAATATGAAAACATTTCATTCCAAAGGCTATTGGACCAATTCCTTGCATTTCCATTTAGACTTATTGCAAAAAACTTCATTAAAATATCTTCATTAAAGAGTCTGTCGTTGTTGTTCAATTCCATAAATGCAAAGAGATGCAATGCAATTGAATCAATTTACCCATGGACTCTTGGAATTTCCTCTACATTTATTGTGGGATGTTCATGAGGAAATCCTTGGGTCTTTGAGAAATCAATTGAAGCATACCATTATAGTCTCCATGGGGGGAATTCCATGGTGGAAGACAATAATGAATGACCAATCTTTACCCAATCAAGAGCAATAATAAATTCAAGGTGTATAATAAGGGGCTTCAATTAAACACAATCCTTCATCCTCTAAAACCAACTACGACTTGATAAAATCACTTAATACTACAACCAAGAATAAGGAAAATCAAAGCATGGTATCAAATACACACCAAATTAACAAAGGAAGAATGAGGAGAAACGGTTAGGTCCCTATAAAACTAGTATATCCCCCTTATTGTTATTTCTAGTGTAACCCCCGATTGTTATTTTTGTGCCCACATATCCCCCATATTATTATTACTGTGTCCCATAGAAGCCCTCTATTGTTATTGTTGTGTCATTAGCCCACTATTGTTATTTTTGTGCCCTTACATTATTATTGTTATGTAGGCTGTGAATATATTGTGATCCCTTAGACTCCTATATATACCAAGGAGGTCTTATGATTTGAATCATCCAATAATTATTCATTTATGTAATGTAAAGGAGGTTTCCCTCTCTAAGAGGATAATTTTTAAGTTGTTGATCTATCTTTTCTTCTATTTTGTGATTTGGTTGCATAACATCTAATATTAGAGCTTTGGATTCTAGGGTTTCGCTGCTTCAAACAGGTCATCTTGGAAATTTCACTATATATTTTTTTTCTACGAAGGTTCAGAAGCTGAAATTTCGACCAAGTGGATCCGGAATATTAATGAACTTCTTGTAAAAATTTCGGATCTTGGTTCACTATAGTTTCTGAGATATGGTCTGATGAATTTAGGGTATTTTCATGCTCCAAAATTTATTCTCAAATACGTAACCTTGGGAAAATTGTAATAACTTTTGGTAAGAGCATAAGATTTGAATTTTTTAATCGAACGAATTTTAGTTTTTCATGTATAATTTTTAGGGCCGAAGGTTGAAACAATGACACGTGGCATTCCTTACAAGTTCGCTACTAAACTAGTCCATAATCAGGTCATCATGGTAGATTGGGCATAACTTTAGCTTGAAGAATGAAATTTTGGTCTACCTTGTTGCATTCAAAAGACAAATAAGAGGGATACCACAGAAATGAATTTTAGAACTTGGAGAGACGAAATTACAAAGATACAACAATTTCAATATCTAGCTCCAAAAAACAAGCAAAAACGCATGTATATTTTTTTTAATTTGCATAACTTTTGTTTGGAAAATTAGTTTGAAGTGATTCAAATGGAATAGAGAAGAATAGATATCATTATGTCATTCAATATGTCTTGAAAAAAATGGACACACCCATTAAGAAATCAGAAAGCTCAAATATGACGCATGAAGAAGAGGATGAAATGCAACATTATATATCAAAGTTACAAGACCAAGTGCAACAAATTTCACTCTCACAAAGAGCAACCAAAAATGAATTGGGATTGATGAATTTTAATATGGATGGTTTAGAGAAAAAAAATAAAAGGATACATGGATGGTTTAAAAGGGGATATGGAAGGTTTAAAAGCATACATGGAAGGTTTGAAAGAAGGTTTGACAAGTTGTTGCAAGAAAGGCTTCCCAATGGTGACAAGGTAAGCCATGAAAATCATGACGAGGACAAAAGGAATATGAATTATGATTTTAGAGATTCCAATGTTGAGTTTAATACCCACCACATTCCAAATATCAATATGAGGAAGTTTGATGGTAAGGATCTGGTAACATGGGTAATATAGATGGAGCAATATTTTGATCTTCATGATGTGCAACACACACAAAAGGTACACATTGCATATTTATATTTAGAACACAATCAATTTGTATGGTATTGATGACTTTTTTCTCGTAAACCACTTGTCACTTGATCAATTTTTACAGAGGAAATGATAACACATTATGAGGATAAAAATATCAACACCTTCTTTAGTCAATTGATAAATCTCAAACAAAAGGGTTCAATGGTGGAGCACATTAAGGACTTACAAAAAATGAATATCAGGGTAACTGATATTCCAGAGGAGCATATGATTGATGTATTCATATGGTATTTTAAAGGATAACATCCAACATGAGGTTCACCCTTGGGAACTTGATTCATTGGAGAAGGAATTCAGGGTGGCATGAAAAGTTGAAAGAAAAATTATGGCAACAAGAAAGTCTACCACTCACAACTATAAATATGGAAGGTTGACACCACAACAGTTGGAGGAAAAAAGAGCAAAAGGGCTTTGTTATAGTTGTTTTAGAAAATACACTAAAGGTCATAAGTTTGTTGAGAATAAACTATTTTACATATATTGTGAGGAGGAGGAAGAAAATGAACAAGAAACATCAAAAGAGGCGGATATACACCAAGAACCAACCCTAGAGAAAGACGTAATGAATTCGACCATATCTTGTAATGCATTGGTAGGATTTACCACTCCTCCAACTCTCAAGATAGAAGGATATATCAAGAATAAAAAGGTAATAGCATTGATTGATTCCAATAGTACCCATAATTTTATTCATTGTAATATAGCCAAGGAATTGAATTGCTTCCTATATCCAACACTAGAGTGTCAAGTGATGGTTGCAAATGGAGGAATTATAAATTGCTTTGGAAAGTGCCATAATATCAAGCTAACCATGTGGGAATATGTATTTAATAGTCCAATGCTTTCCAGTCCAATGGGTGGTGCTGATGTTATACCGGGAGTCCAATGGTTACAATCTTTGGGGATGATAACTTTTAATTTTCAAGAAATTTTCTTGAATTTTTTCTGGGTAGGAGATGAAGTTGAATTAAGGGGTATCACAGGGAAACCAGGAAAGATAATCAGATTTAATGTCTTGACAAAGGTTTTTAAGAAAGAACAATGGGGTGTAATTGCACAATTATGCTCACTAGAGGTTCAAACATCAAAATCATATATTTCTCCATATCTCTAGAAATCCTTGGGAAATCATTCCAAGGTATTTGACACTCCCAAAGGCCTCCCACCTATCCATGAGCATGATAATGCTATTCATTTGATTCCATGAAGTGTTCCTCCAAACATCAAGCCTTAAAGTTATCCCTATGCCAAAAAGAGTGAAATTGAACGCATGGTTGCAGAAATGCTAGAGGCTAGTATAATTCAAACTAGTCAAAGTTCTTTCTCTGCTCCAGTATTATTGGTGCACATGAAGGATGGATCATGACATATATGTTCGGATTATAGGGAGGTAAACAATATCAATATTAAAGATAAATTTCCCATTCCTATCATTTATGAATTGTTGGATGAATTACATGGATCAAGTTACTTCACCAAGCTGGATATTCGTTCAGGATATCATCAAATTAGAATGAAGACTGAAGACATTCCAAAAACAACATTTAGAACTCATGAGATTCATTATGAATTTTTGGTCATGCCTTTTGGCCTTACTAATGCACCTTTCACATTTAAAGGTTTGATGAATTCTATTTTCAAACCCTTCCTTAGAAAAATTGTGTTAGTATTTTTTGATTATATACTAATCTACAACAAGTCTTGGAAGGATCATGTTCAACATGTTGAAAGGGTGATCAAACTATTAGAGGAGAAACAATTATATGCAAAAACCTCCAAATGTTTCTTTGGAGTACATGAGGTGGAATATTTGGGGCATATTGTATCTCAAGAGGGTGTTAAGGTAGACCCTAACAAAATTAAAGCCATTAAGGAATGGAAAATACCCACAACCATAAATCATATTCGAGGATTTCTTGGTTTGATAGGGTATTATCACAAGTTTATTATGAATTATGGGAGAATAGCGGCACCTCTAACAACATTATTGTAGAAAGATGCATTTTCTTGGAATCTAGAAGCAACTAAGGCCTTTGAACATTTTGAAGAAGCAATGTGCCAAGCACCAGTCTTAGCTATGCCTAAATTCACAAAAACCTTTATTGTGGAATGTGATGGCTCAGGAAATGGGATTGGTGATGTTTTAATGCAAGAAGGAAGACACATTTCTTTTGAAATTTGTCCAATCAAAGGAAAGTGTTTACACAAACCTATTTATGAGAAATAAATGTTGGTAATACTACATGCACTAAAGTAATGGTGACCTTACCTAATGGGAAGACACTTCAAGGTAAAACATATCATTATATTCCTAAGTACTTTTTCGAACAAATATTATCTTCAGAATAGCAACAAAAATGGGTCACAAATATGTTGGGTTATGACTTTGAAATCATCTACAAAAAAAGGAAGCAAAATCTTGTTGCAGATGCACTCTCAAGAAAGGATGAGGATGTGGAAGCATTGCTTTGTTCCATTTATATTATCCAACCTGATTGGATAACCAAAGCAAGAGATGAATGGAAGAATGGCAAAGAGGTGTGGACACTCATTCAAAATTTACAACAAGATCCCAATACATCTGATACATTTAACTAGAAAAATGATTCATTATGGTACAAAGATTGCTTATATATTTTTAATAATTACCAAATCAAACAAAGGATTCTTTTAGAATTGCATGCCTCCCCCTTAGGAGGGCACTGAGGATTTTTAAAAAATTACCACAGGGTCAAGAAGGAATTTTTTCTAATGGCCTTAAATATGATATTTAGAAGTTTGTGGCAGAATGTTTGGTTTACCCACAAAATAAAGTTGAGACAATTAAGACCTTGGGTCTATTACAACTTTTCGCCATTCCAAGTCAGCGTTGGGAGGAGGTATCAATGGATTTATCACAGGATTACTGAAGTCTGAAGGAAAGAGTGTCATCATGGTGGTAGTTGATAGACTTACCAAGTATGCACACTTTTGTGCATTATCTCATCCTTTTAAAGATAGTACAATTGCTACTACATTTATGGAAACAATTCAAAAGCTACATGGAAACCCAAAGATTATTCTAAGTGACAAAGATGCCATTTTCAATGGAATTTTTGGATGGAATTATTTTCTTCTCTTAGTACTCAATTAGCTCATAGCTCATCTTATCATCCTCAATCTAATGGGAAAACTAAGATAGTGAACAAATGTTTGGAAGGATAGCTTCCTTGCTTTGTATATGATAAATAAACATAATGGGTCAAGTGGTTAACTCTAGCTGAATAATGGTATAACACTTCCTTCCATACTACAACAAAAATGAACCCTTATGGAACTTTATGGATATCATCCACCATCCATCACATCATCTTGAAGAGAAAATTCTAAGGTTTAAGCAGTGGAAGATCACATTGAGCATCAACAACAAGTTCTCCAACTCTTATAGGATAACCTCACTCTAGCACAAAATCGAATGAAACAACATGCATATCAACATCGCAGTGAAATAAGTTTTGATGTGGGCGACTGGGTATTTTATAGCTACAACCATACAAACAAATGTCCCTCAAGCAAGCTAAGAAGGATAATAAATTATCACCCAAGTAATATGGTCCTTAAAAGATGTTGCAAAATATCGGTACAATGGCATACAAATTGTAGCTGCCTACATATTCTTAAGTACACCCAGTTTTCCATGTTTCGTGCTTAAAGAAGGTTATCGGTGACGAGTTCCCAGTTCAAACAATGTTTCCAGAACTTGACGAAGAAGGAAAAATCATGTTTGAGCTTGAAGCAGTCACAAAAACAAGAACCCAAAAACTACGGAATCGATTAATTTTAGAGTATCTCATTAAGTGGAAGAACTTACCCACTGAAGATTCCGCATGGGAGGATTAGAATTTTATACAGAAGCATCCAAAGCTACTCAAGTGTTGAGATGAAGGAGAGGGGCATATTAGATCCCTATAATACTAGTGTATCCCCCTTATTGTTATTGTTAGTGTAACCCCTATTGTTATTGTTGTGCCCATGTATCCCTCATATTGTTATTGTTGTGCCCCATAGAAGCCCAATATTGTTATTGTTGTGCCCCATAGAAACCCAATATTGTTATTGTTATGTCCTTATATTATTATTGTTATGTAGGATCTGATTATATTGTGACCCCTTACACTCCTATATGTACCAAGGAGGTATTATCATTTGAATCATCCAAGAATTTCATTTATGTAATGTAAAGGAGGTTTCCCCCTCGAAGAGGATAATTTTCAAGTTGTTGATCTATCTTTTCTTCTTTTTTGTGAGCTAGTTGCATAACAAAAACCCTAATCTTCTCCGTTCCATGTGATATTTTCTATCCCTTAATGGATCAATTTGAAAGACTTGTGAAGTACTTGAATATTCCACCATTAATATTTACGCACCAAAATAAAACCAAGTAAGATGAGTTTCAAAAATTGAGACATTCACCACAAAGAAAGAGCCCTTAACACCATAGATGCTCCAAGAAAGATATATTGATTGGGCTCCAAAAAGGGAGAGCTTTGAAGTACCTAACCATAAGTTCAAATGAAAAGGTGCATATCATCATATAGATGATGCATCTCTTCCTTTCAAAATAAAACTCAAATTTTCATGTGATTTGTTAGATTAAAAAATTAAAAAAAAAAGTGGTCAAGCGACATGTACAACAAATAGGATGAATTAAATGAGAGGTCCTCTCCTCCAAATAAGGGTGAATGATGCCCATCTAGACTCCAAAGGCTCTCCAACATGTGTCTACGCTCCATGAATATCTCCAAGTTTCAAACTGATCCTCCCAAGATACCTCCAAAGTGGTTAAATGTGATTCCAAGGTCAAAAAATTACTCTACCAAAATAAATACCTCCAAAGAGGGAAACTCCATGAAAACAACTCCATAAATTGTTCAATATAATGCTCCAATACCTCCAAATAATGTATGAAATGAATACCAAAGGTCATATCTTGGGTTAAGGGACCTCCATGAAGCATGGGACTAACTTCCCAAGCTCAAAAATAAGTCATAAACCCTTAAAAATCCACATTGATGTCAAAATAGATGGGGTGGACCCCTCACGTTTAGCTCATTGGTTTTGAAATGGTGTCCTTTAAGTCAACTCCACATCTTTGAACTTGTCTCAAGTTAGTGCCAAGTCATATCTTCAAGATAGAATGTCACTGAATTGAACCCCTTTACATAATATCATGCCCTAAGTAACCATACAGTTGTCATAACATCAACATGTGTGGGTTTTCCTTCACAATAGGTCAAAATAAAATCAATAAATGATCAACTAAGAAATCACTCTAGAGTCTTCCATGTCGAAAATCAATAAAAGGTCAAAATGTGCACAAGAAGCCCAAAATTTCCTAAAAATATATGGACCACGCCTTGAGAAATGTGAGGTTCTTTGAAAAATGTGAAAACATCCAAAAATCATAATAACATCAAACTGACTTTTTCATCAAAATTGTGTGTAAATACCTTTCTTCAAGGATGGGTAATAGTGGCCTCTCACATGGAGACTTGTGCTCTTCTCTAAAGTGCATGAGGATTCCATAATATTTTCATTGTACACATCAACTCCACAATACAAAATCAAATGCTCAAAGAGCTTAGCTAAACTATTTTTCAAATGAACTTATTCTATTTCTACCCTAATGTAGATTCTCCAAGCGTTGTTGCTAAATGAAATTTAATAGCCAATGTAACCACTTCAACATTTCCAAAGTACAATGTCCTCCTCCACTATGTTTTCTCATCATGTAAAACAGGGTAATGCCAAAATATGGATGATTTTAGGCTAGTGTCTCCACTATTTCTAGGTTGAATATGAAAAGAAACTTGTGCATATGCTCCTCAATGACATCTTTAGAAGGGTTCCAAGACTCACTTCTACGTGCTTCCTATATGTATTCTTGAAGAGCGTTCCTATATAAGGACACTGAATGCTATTCTAATATTTGTTGTGATGGAAGGAAACAATCCATGATCTTTGAGAGGTTGTCAAAAAATTCCTAGCCTTTGGTCTTTGTTCTTGTATAGGTTATCGCCATCGTTGTTATAATATATAGGGGATATTCCTTAATTTTTTTGTCTTTTGTTCTTGTATAGGTTGCCCCCATCGTTATTATAATATACAGGGGATATCCACATTTTGGAAAAAAAAATTAGGACTGCCATGTTCTATTTGGAAAAATTATGGGCATACACCATCATAATGAAAACCACCAACATTCTCTATCATCCCATGTATTGTGACAAGAAGAGATGCCAAAAGCAAGCATAGATGAGCACTCAGATATAGCTGATATTAGTTGATTGGTATTAGCATGTATCCTCATATATGCATGGGATATATAAATTGGACCACAAACATCAATGTTTACATTATGTTTGGAGACGATGTGAATAGAGGGTCTTCCACCATTTTTTTACAAATATGGAAACTCGACATCACCTGAGTACCATCACATTCCAGGTCATTTTTGGGTGACACACTTACATTACCATATTTACTAATTTTGGTGCCCGCCATTGAGGTAGCATCTATCTAATCTATATGGGAGATTGAATTGCCTCCTATGGAAGGCATCTTCGAGGTTTGAATGCCTAAAGATGACGATGCGAGAGTATTAAATACCATTTCAATTTTTTGCAGCATGAGGGTATTCATCAAGATGATGATGGAGTACGTTCTCATGCAAAATATCATCTAATGAAAATAAGCATGCTATGCTTGTGGCTCACATATTTTGGAAGGTGAACCTAGAACAATATTGCTTTTGTTGTGTCATACTCCTTTGCCTTAATTGGTACACAAATCATATCTAACAATGAGAATACTTGTATTCGTATCAAAAGTTTTATCAACCAATTACTGGTAGCCATTTTTAGTGCCTACAATTAGGGAGGGAGAACCCCTTGTATCTATTTCATCCGATTGTAGCCCCAGGGACAACCTCTGACTGAAAGGAAGCAAATGCCTAGGATATATATTCAATATAAATACAAATATTTATTTTAGAGTTTTCTTAAATAATGGTGCCAAGAGATAAACCTTTTGGTGTAATGTGAATTTAACTCTTGGAAAAAATAAGCCAACTCTCCAAATGGCCTCTGTATCTATGACTACATTTTTTTTGGAGTTGTAATGTATTGGGAGAAAGATTGAGAATGAAGATTCACCGTACAGGGAAGTAAATAATTTGATACACCAAATCTTCGTAGAAACTATGGGATGAATGAAAATGAAGTGATGAAAATGTGGAGTACCTTAGTAATTCTTTTTTAAGTAAATTTTACAGGTACCCTTTGCTATTATCACAACATTAGTAAGTATGCTTATGAAAAGAAATGAATTGCTTCATAACACATATTTAAATGAAAGAATAATTACAATGATTAACTTACAGAGATAAGAAACACATACTATAGCCAACACATATGAGGAATCACTTGAAAACTTTTATTAATTCACCAAGAAAATTTTCAGCACATTACACAACAAAATATCCATTCTCTTGGCCAAAATTCAGAACACCTACAATGGTTCCTCTATCTTATTTCAAAGGAAAAATTACAACAAAGGTAGTTATGGGTGGTTGTCAAATGTTTTAAATACTTCTTAACTATTCAAAAGTAATCAAGTTCTTTAAAAACATTAAGGAACTAGTACGAAATTACAAAAATGAAAAAAATTCAATTTCTAAAAAATGAAAGTCATTTAGGCTTTTGGGACTATTGCTCCTTCAATGTAGCTCCTTTCTTTGATGTATCCCCTTCCTTTGATGTATCCCTAGGTTATATAACTCAAACATTCAATGGAAATATCATGTTTTGACATTTTTTCCAAATTTCCAAGTCTGGGACAAGAGATTGTACCATTCTATTGTAAGCCATTTCAAATTAGTGAGCTTAGCATAATTAGGATTATCTGTAAACAAAGCCTTGACCTACCACAACAATTGAAAATCCCTCTGAAGAGAGTTCACTATTTTTGAACCTTTCAAGGTTGTAATCTTTTCATGTGATGAATCAACCTTCCTTTTGGCTTCCACCATAAGTGACTGATATTGCTCCCATGCTGGAAGATTTCCCTGTTGGTCCCGACAATTTGGCAGGCCTTCTCTAACTCTTTGATAAAAGTGGGAATTAAAAAGTGCTATTAATTCCTTGAATTCTATCAATATATTATTTTCTTGTTTCCTGTACATATTCCTCTGCACCATTTTCCTGATTTCGATCGCCACAACTACTCTATATGTAATGCCTACAACTCTTAGTTCTTGTGAAGATTTAACATGTAAATAAATAGTTTTCTTAGGCATTTGGGTGGTCTCCCGTGCTTTAATTTTATTTGGAGTAATAATTTCTTTGGTGGCCTTTATTATGTCTTTTTCTTCTATAATTACATTCATATGGTCCAAATAGCTTAGACTTGTTGAATTCTATCGTCCCAAATAACATGCCTTGCTTGAATTAAGGACATGTTACTTTTGAGATTGGCCTTTAGCCTCTTTTGTTGTTTTATGCTTGAGGGTTTCCTGATTCAAATTTTCCTTTACTAAATAGAGATGTCTCTCCTTTATACTCAATTTTCCTTTGGCATCCTCCAGGCTCCTTTGTAACTTCTTTAGTTCATCTTCTGAGATTTTTAACTCGGTCATAAGCTTGGTTAGTTTCTCTGTGGGGTCTTCTGAATTAGCTGAAACTACCACAATACATACATGCTTATCTATTTTATGTTGCACTTCTGCATTTTGTTGCTTGAGGACTACTAATTCTTGATTTCTTCCCATCAATTCTTTTGTCAAAATTTCCTTTTATTTCACCACTTGAGCCAATTTAGGTTTTTGGACATATTCAACCACAAACACCTTTAATTTCTTCCTCAATGTTTGAACTTCGGATTATGTACTTTGCAGCAAGGCTTGAATCATTGCTTTGTGATCCAGATCTTGGGGTTGGGGGGCGGCAGGGGGGGGGAGATCTGAGTAATAACCACACTAGGAAGTGAAAGAAGAAACCCACGTGGTAAACCAACCCAAAAATAAACTAGAAAACTCATTTTTATTAGATCAGAATGATTATTGCAACTACATTTTGTTGGACACTCTACCCTCTTACAAAGTGAGGCTGGTTATTTATATCCTGTTTTAGTTACATTACCATGGGTTAGAAAATACCATGGGTGATTTATTTATGGCCTTTAGTTACATTACCATGGGTAAATTTCCATTCAGATCATTCCTCCCCTATTAGGAAGCAATGGTCCCCATTACGTGAAGTTCCCGCCAGAGAAGCCTTTGTTGAAGATGAGTTGTGGATGACCAAGTGTTGTTGAAGACAAGGGTTTTGCATGGTTGACCCATAGCCGATGGTTTGTGGATGACCCATAACCATGATGTACGAAGATCCAAGGATAAAGATACCCTGTAATACTTGTGAGCCAACTGTGATATTGACAGTGTGTGGCCAAGCACATGGATTTTGATAGCAAGGGTTTTGTGTGGTTGACCCATAACCATGATAAACGAAGAGCTGATTATAGAGACCCTATAATGTTGGTGGGCCAATTGTGAGGTAGGCCGTGTGTGGCTGAGATAATGGACTTCATTAGAAAAGGGTTTTGTATGGTTGACCCATAACCATGATGAACAGGGGTTCGAGGATAGATATACCCTATAATGAACCTCGACATCACTTGTCGGTTTATCTAGTAGAGATATGGTGGCTTATCTTTGTAAATTCTCATTGTCTAGTGAGATGTTGTAAGGCTTCCTCCAAGTAGTTGAGTCTTCCTATTTCAAATTCCTGGACTTGATACCACCTTGTAGGACTGCAGTACTCAATACTAATCTTCCTCATTCTATAGTTGCATAATTTATACATATGATAGTTCAACATTTTTAGCATTGTCCTATCAACACAGTACTCTCCGTTAACAAGATAATTAGACTCCTATTTCTGTGAAAAGGAGATACATATTTCAAGCCATTTAGACATATCTTGATACAAATTATCCACATGGGTAGAGGCATTTGTTTCTAATAGTGTAGACTCAAGAGGCATGCTATCATCCAACCCATAGTTGGTTTGTTGAGAAGTAAAATCAACTATGACACAACCTCACCCAATTATCGATATTTGTATTGGATTAATTAGCAGTCTTGCCTCGTATATGAGCCAGTTCTATCTCCAGACATATACATATGAGTATTTTGTTCTTTTGATAGACTTCATTTACTGGTGGAGCCTCCATTCTCATTCTTGGTCTTGCATTGAAATAACTTCCATAAGACTATACTAGTTGAGCTTGTGGTGATCTATGGTTTTGCTTGATCTTGAAGTTTTGGCTTCTCACTCATGATATTGCTTCTCTCACTAAGGGTTAAGGCTGCAATACCATTTGAATATGAAAGATGAGAACTAGTGTTGATATTACTAAGATTCATGAAGAGCAATAGAAGAACAAGAATGTGGGCAGTAATAGTGATGGGATATTTTGCACCAAAAATATTTGCAGCAACCCTAGAATTTTCCCATGAATTGAAAAAATCCGCTCTCGATCCCATGAGATGCAAGTCATCCCTGTCCAGAAATGGTGGCATGTTGACAAATCAGTGGAATGCTTATGGGACCCTCTACCATAAGACATTGAGAAAGAAATTGTCTCGCCTATCCATTCATGACCGCTTGAGAGATAGGCTTACTTGCCACGCTTGGCACAACACCATTTCATCCTGCAGCATATTTCATTTTTTATACAATGGAAGAAACCAAAAGTCATGGATTTATCTCACCAGCGATCCCCGAAATCTCAATGACTTTTTCTTTGTCAACAACAACCCTAGCTAGTGGTATTATATCCAGGTTTCCTATCATAGGGATCTCACTAAATCTTGGCTTCTCCTGGGAGATTTCGATGGGCTTATGCTTTTCGTAAGCACTGAAGGAAAATTTGTGGTCATTAATCCCTTAACGAGACGCTTCCAACTACTTCTTGATAAAAATTTCATCCCATGCCTTGGGATCAAATCATGTTTGAAGAAAAAAACTCGAGCATAACAACTCCACACACCTAGTATTACTGTGCAGTAGTTCGTGTTCATCCACCTGGTTGTAAAGGCCGTAAAATTTAAAGTGATGGTGTGGGGAGAGCTGAGATCGAATCTGGTGCACGCTCTTGTTTACATCTCTGCTATAAACGAATGGATTGTACGAACGCGCCCATATATCAAGTATATATTATTCAGGTAACGATTCCACTCCACTGTAGATGGCGACCCCATTTTCTACACCTCAATAAATAGATCTATGCTGGCGACTTATATTACAAAGAACAACTCCTTTGTTGCTCAACACATTTTTTTTTTTGCTATTGCTGTAGTTGCAATTAGGCATGGCAATGGAATGGGTGCAGAAAATTTAGCTGATGGTTCACAAGAGTCGACTATATCTGTTAGGTATCATCATCGAGTATAGATTTATGGGAGCACATTACAACACTTTGTTAGGGTTATGGCAGGAAGATCTTAATGGTGGGCTATGGGATCTTTTGACTACTCACACCTTGCAATTTTCATTAAGGAAGGAACCAGCTGCCCATGACGAGGTAGTAGCAGTGTACGATGGAGAGCAGAATGTCACCATTATTCCAACGATGCAAGGGTCAATGGTGAGATTGTTTTGCGGTGTAAGGTTGTTCGATGGAAATGCACCAATAGTTATTTTGAACCTTGTGGCCCACGACAAAGACTCTATTGTAACTTATTTTTATCCTTACAATTAAATTTCCTTTTATTGAGAAAAAAAAGACAAAAAAAAAAAGAAAAGAATAGAAAATCAAAAATCAAAAGAAAAAAATGAAAAATAAAAGGCGAAATAAAGAAAAGAAAAAGAAAATATTTTTGTCCCTCGAATAAGTGAGCAAGTTGAAATTTCGTTGTTTATATTTTTATTTATCAATTTAAATAATTGTTTTTATTATAATAAAGTTGATGTGATTGCTACCCAACGAAGACTTAATTTTATTGCAGTTTCTAACTGCTACGATCAAGCGCGCTGAGATAAACGACATCCAAAGGATTGTAGGACCCCCGCATTCCTGAAAGTTAATGGGGGGAGGGGGCGTCCACAAAGTGGTTTCCCGTGATTCCACTTTTTCTACTTGCCCACCCCTCATATATTACAGTATCCCCCCCTTGAAATCACAAGCTACCACCACCCCCGCAAAACGCTTATCTTATTTTGCCAACATTCCGCCACTATTTCCACCATTCTCACCTTCTGCTATGTTAGCCATGACTATTTCTCCTGCCATATTTATCAGACGATAGTTATATCATTTATTTCTCCCACCAACGTTCGAATGCATTAAATCCTCCATTCCATTAATGGTTAATCCAATAAAAACCATTATGATTTCCTTGATAAAAGCTGTTATCCCCTCCAAACCATATTTTTTTACCATTCCACATGCAACTAGAGCTTTTTGAATGATATCGAAGTGAATTTACGCAAAAAAAAAAAAAAAACTTCCAATCATCATTACATCTAGGTAATTTTTCAATTGTTCTCAGTAATTTTATTTTTCCCAAATTTGGTTGAATTTCTCTTTTTTGACACCCATTCAGAAATTAATGAACCAATTGTGAATTCAACTTGTACGAGCTTCACAATTGGGTGTTTCAAAAATATGAAGACGTCAGTGACAAATTTTCTTTCTGAGAATCCTCACTTCCTCAGTTTTGTTTCCCTCAAATGCATCATTTTCCAGAATTTGTCACCTAGTGTGGATCCTAATACCTTCCCAATCAAGAGTTGTAATTGCTCAAAATAATGGGACTCTTATCAATATAACCTCTGAGTCAATTTGTCAGGCTTTGTAGTTAAACCCTCATAACTCCCTTCACCCTTTTGCCACTGATGCCCTTATGGAGATTCACCTGAAACTTTATTTTTCAGAAAGAGCGCATATCTTTGAGTCTTTTCTAACAAAAAAATCTAAATTATCAAGGACAAATCCACCTTATCCCTATGCAATGTTCCATGAAATGTATAGGAAGGTTATTTCCTTAATTTATTATCTATTAGGATATGCCAATGGTTAGTGGGTAGATGAAGTCATTTTGGGGTTCTTATCAGCGTTTTTTTTCTTTTCTGGTAAACAACCTTCAATTATGTTCAATTACAGTCAGTTTTTGTTAGATGTAATTCATGATCAGTTCCTAAAGTTCAGTGCTGAAGGGTCATTCAAGCACCAGTCAATTTTGGTTTACTCATTTTTATATCATCATTTAGAAAGGTTCAAGTTTCCTCTACATAAATTGGATGCTGAAGGAAAACCATAGTTAGTGATTCATTGGACCTCATTAGTGAGGAAAAAATATGAAGAATTCTCTTTAGTGACTTTGTCAATCAACGTTTATATATGGACATTTGTTTGTTAAGTAGTGATGTAGTTCCCAAAGTTTCCACAAAGATAAAAAAGATTCTACATTTGAGTGAGCAGTCTAAAGTTGGAGACTAGTATTTATACAAGAATTTTATAGAGATTAGAATATATGGTTGTTAGATTCCACCTTTCAAACTACCAGTGTTCCTCCCCATGAGGATTTTTGCACCAGAATATATTAGACAGATGATGAACATGGATGATGTTCATTTTGTTTCCAGGAAGGAAAAAGCTCAATTTATACTAAAGGCATAGGTTGGCCCATTCATAGTCAACATTACAGCCACAGAAAAATGAGTCAAGGATTTGTTAAGTCAGATGAAGTTTAGATTAAGTTTCAGTTGGTCATATGTTTCATTAGGGGTAATATCATCAATGAGAGCTGGGCAAAAGCCTGCACCATATGTGCACATTGAAAAACCTAAGATTATACAATATGCTAACAAAGAAGAATGGGAAGAGAACACACTACAGGAAGTTGAGGAGCTAGTTTCCATTCAAACAACATTGGAAACTATAAGGAAGACAATATTTTTTTGGGAAAAGACTGAGAGAAATTTGATCCCTAGCAGGATCAGAGTTACAGAAGGCAACATTTAAAGTGTATAAGAGAAGAAATACCATAAATATTTAAGAAGAGTCCTCAGAAGTGTAAACTTTTGAAGAACCTACCACGGTAATACTTTCAAGAAAATCTACATTTTCATTACAACAAATTGAATAAATGAGTAAGATTCTCCTTCTTCTCCTTGTTTTTCAAGGCAACAAAGTATTTTTGCAAAATACTTTAGAAAGAGTTCTTCTACAACTTTGATTAGGTTACTTTCTGCCTTAGATAATGAAAGATGACAATTCCAATTAGTACTTTTGAAACCAAAGGTCCCTGTGCCTAAGAGAGCTGAAGATTAAAAAACCTCTATATTTTCATTTTATACTAAACATATGCATCCTATAGATCAAATTAATCTTTACAAGAAAGCAAGAGAAATGATCTACACATCCTTGACAAGTTCTGCCATGGCAGCATCCAAGCTACAAACATCTCTGAACAATATTCACTCTCAGTTGAAGCTAGAAAAAATGTCTTCTCTAGCTAAGGATACCAAAAGTAAGGGGATGGAAGATTTGGTTTTAAATTTAGGATTGAATCCTAAAGATATAAAGACAACTAAAGAAATAAGTAAAAGCAAAAATGCAGACATTCAGGCACAAAGGAAACAACGGCAATTACCAACAACTGAACATCCCCAAGCAAAAGAAGTAAGACAACTGGAGAAGGAAAAGGAAAACATGCTTTCAAAAGATTGTGGAAAAAAATTTCAAATTCAGAAAATGGAGGCAGAGATGGAAAAGTTAATCAAGGGAAGAGAACTTCAAATCAACACTAGAGTAGGGACATCTACAACAACAATGTCAACAACATAAAGAGAGTCTACTAGTCAGAATCCAACAGAGTAATTATCAAAAGCTATGGGAGACATGTCATTTTAATATATGGAGATTTATAAGCTCAAATATTAGTTGGAGAAGACCCAAGATAATAAAATAAAAGCTGATAATGCATATCTTTCCGAAGTACGGGAAAAATTCAGATTAACCAAGCAACTTGAAAAATATGAAAATGAATCATTAATTGCACAAACATTATCTAAAGCAAAAGAAAAAATATGGATTGATATAAATTCAACCATAACTGAACTCTGGACAACTATTTAAATCATTTTTGAACATGAGGAACTGGTGACAAGGTCAAAGGCATCCATTATAGAAATCAAAGAAGATTTAGATCACAAGTCTGGAGAAGCAACCAAAATAATAAAAGTACTAAATTCTAAAAGAAAGGAAGAATTGGAGGAATTTGGAATTGAAGATAGAACTGATACAGTCCTAGAAGTAAGAAGAGTTTTGAAAAAGAAACTTAATGTTACAGTTAGAAAATAAATGTCAAAACTTAGAAGTACAAGCTAAAAAATTTCATAGAAAATTTAATGTTGTATGCCAAAAAGGACTTCCAACTCTACAAGATTCTAGTGGCCAATTGATTGATCCAGCTGGATGTTGGTGGCCACCGACCTATCCCATTTGGACCCCCACAACTGTCTCTTTCAGTTTTTCATTTTCCTTAATTATAGCACAGTTTACTATTTTTAGCAGTTTTTCGAGTCCTAAACTTCCGGAGCTGTTTTGAGGCCCTAAACGACATTTTTTGGGAAATCTACTGCCAACGATTTTTTTTGTCAAAAAATCATCTTTTCCACCGTAGTCCTCGGAGAGATCTTTCCAATGGGCTATCATGCACGTCAAACGGAGATAATATGACCAATTCACGACCCCGGGAAGTTGGTTGTCCAACTCACCCCAAACGGGGCCCACAATTTGACGTTTCATCTTCTAGGGTTAGGTTTCACGATGTGAAGGATTTTCCATTGTTTCTCAAAAATAAATAGGCCTTCGAGCCTCATTGTAAGATAGTTCAGAGGCATGTAGCGACCACATCTCTTCTCAGAGATAAGCTACCATCACCCTAGCTAGTTTATTTCCATTTCTGGTTGTAAGCATATTTCAATATTTTCCATTAATGAAATGAAGTATTATTTCCGCTGCATCTTTGTGTATATGGTTATCTCTATATTTTGTTGCATTCCTGTTTAAATTTGGATCATTGATTCCACCATAAAATTACCAGCATAGTTTGCATGAGATAGCAATAAATAGAACAAAGTTTGCTAAAGTCAAAGAGATAATCAGTGGTAAAGCATTCCTTGAACGCCTAGAATATAATCTTTTTATCCAACATGAAATTCAACATTTGTTCATTACTAGGCCAACCTTTGAGAAGTATACATAAGTCGATGAGGCATACAAAAAAGTAAAAATAAATTCTATTCCAGATGACAAAAGATGGGATAAATTACTCAAACGCACTGAGCAAAACAAAATGTAGAAATTTAGCAACCAGTTGTAGGGAAAGAAGGAGAAAAAAGGAGGATAACAAGAGCATAAAGCAGAGAATTTAGTTTTAAGCAACAATCATCAAACAACACCCTTGAATTGTGTGATGCTTACTCAAATGAGTTCAGAAAAGCTATTTTTGTAGTATCCAAATCATTTTAGGATAATATAGCATTTTGTAACGAATTTTATTATATTTAGATATTTTTTGAATTACACTCTATAAGTATTTTGTAATTTGAAGAAATAAGGGTTGAACCCTTGTGATGATCCATTGCCACTATTGTAATACTCTGAAATATTTCTGAAGTTAATTAAAGAATTCTGGCTTCATTCTTAACAACTTTTGTGTTCATGTGAGT
The DNA here is from genome assembly GCA_000404065.3 of Pinus taeda. Classification (NCBI taxonomy): domain Eukaryota; kingdom Viridiplantae; phylum Streptophyta; class Pinopsida; order Pinales; family Pinaceae; genus Pinus; species Pinus taeda. The sequence goes on from APFE031144190.1 coordinate 61,368, forward strand.
TTTTCTTGTTTATTCATTTACGTTTTTCATAATCTATTTCTACATATGAACAAGGTAACATAGGAGTTAGGGCAAGGCTAGATTGAGTATCAATCTCCCTAACAATCCGCTGCAAAGTTATAATCATTATGGAGATTAATGAACTAAATAACTTGTTTAAGTTAGTTCATCTACGTCTTTAAATTATTTCCTTTTATCAACACTTGAACATATATTGTTTGGTTGTAGAATTCTTCTGCACGCTTCACTGTATTTGATTAATTAAATATTCAATATGGATGTTTGATTATCACATATCTTTTTATTTTCCACTTTCAAACTCAACTTTAATATTTATTCTGTTACGAATGAAAATAAACCCTTTGAACTTCTCAGAAATATTTAGATTTTTTAAGTGTTAAAGGTTTAATACGTTTGTCATCCAATTTAATTAAACCCTTACTTAGATGCTTTGGCACCGTTCCCCATCCTAGAACTGTATACAAAGATACAACATCAGATTGGTGCCGTCGTCGGGGAACAAAGTTTGAAGTTTTTCCCTAGGACAACGATCAAAATTGCCTCTTAATGGTGAATAAGAGGTCAATAGGCTAAAATATTTTACCTGGCGACTTCACTGGTTAAATATGGCTTCACGAAGGCATACAAGATCTCATTAATATCCAAAGATTTTCTCTCATTTATCAGATCCATAGAGACTTTTGAGAATTGCATCTATCACATGTAGAATAGAAGCTTCCACTTATAATTCTACCTCTCTTCCACCTAAGATACCCTCACAAACTGAGCCTTTTCAATCAATCCAAATACCTGTTGAATTATTAGATCTGCCACATAAGGTTTTAAAACTCCATTCTAAAGGAGTAGATTTTCAATCTGCATTGCTAGTTCATCAGCTTAAGACCTTTGAGTTTCCTTCTTCCCATAGAGAACCATATGATACTGAAGCAGATCCTGAACTTCAATTACCTATATTGAAACCAACTGATTTCCTTTCCTCTCTCATATATACTTATCCTTGAATTTCTTCCAAGCTTGAAGAGGAACTTAGCGTTTATACAAATCCAGATAAAGAGAAAACCATACCTAAATTTCAGAAATTAGTTTTTCATCCTCAAATTTCAAGAAACCTAAACCTCCATCCTATCCATCTTCAAGCAAAGTTGTCTCTCCTAAATAGATATTTTTATTACAACACCAAATCGCTGGATTTAGGCTAATTGTAACAGCACAATATGCAACATTAGTACTTGCACTAACAACCCAACTTCATGATTTTCCTGAAGGGTATTTGAAACATTTGCCCAGATTCAGTGGAGAAACAAAGCCGTCTACAGAAGATCATTTGGATGCATTTCTTGACTTTGCAGACAATATGAACATTGAACATGAGGATGTTTATACAAGACTATTGGTTCAATCATTAGAGGGAAATGTCAGGATATGGTCTAGACAATTACAAGAAAATTATATAAATTCATGGGCTGGATTAACCAACATCTTCAAGGACCAATGGGGAATTAAAAAGGATCCTTTTTACTATTTAACAAAATTTTAATATTTGAGAAGAAACCTTGGTGAATCGGTTGCAGACTTTATCAAAATATTCAATAAGATTTATAACAAGATTCCACTAGATTGTAAACCCCTAGTCACTGCAGCTAACGTCAGGTTTTCTAAAGTATTTGATGATGATTTTGCTATAATGTTTAGAGAGAGAAAATTTGAAACCTTAGAAGATATGCAAACTAATCCAATTGAGGTGGAAGCTAACAGGTCAACATCTAGTAAATTGAAAGAAAAAGTAGAAAAAGTTGAAAGGAAAATGAAAGACAAAGAGGAAAATACTTCATCATAAAAGACCAAAGATGAAGAACAAAAAATTGATGAAAAAACCTCTTTATTAAGAAATATGTCTAATCGAATTTCAAGAATAGAAACTCAACCTAGAGTAACCCAACAGGTTGAAAATAGACCTCTAATTCAATATAGAAGACCTTTCCAACCTCAAATTTTGTAAAGACCAAATACTGATCAAAAAATTCAACTTCCATTAATGATTGATGATCAATATTTTTATAAGTTTCTCATTGTTGAACTGAATAGAACATATAACCTAAGACCTAGACAAGGTCCTGGTAGACCTGTAGAAAAGGTTACCTTTGATGAACCTCAACTAAAAGCTGTTGAAATACCATTTTTCCAACCACAAAATCAGTTACAAGAACAATCCTCTACTGAAATTTTTTTTCCAACTTTTTTAATGTTGAAAGAAAATTAGAAAGGGTTAAAATTCCTATTCCCTTATGTGAAGTTTCTAGAAATCTAGGTTATAAACAACAAGTCTCCAAATGGATACAATCTTCAAGTGTAGATGCTGAAGGGGATGTCATTAGCTTATAGGATGAGAAGCCTTCAGTTGTTTTTGAGCCTAATTCATATATGATTGATGAAAGTGTGCCACCTTTCTATGTTACATTAAAATTTCATGATTTTATTTTGTACAAATGTATGTTAGCTTCTGGTGCTTCCCATAGTCTGATGCCTAAAGTTATCATGGAACAACTTCAATTGCAAAGTACCAGGCCATATAATGTTTTATACTCATTTGATTCAAAGAAAGTACCTTATTTGGGATTAATCAAAGATTTAGTTGTTACACTTTCTCAAATCCATGTGAAAAAAATATTATTGGATATAGTTTCTATAGACATTCCCCTAAAATTTGGCACGTTGTTTTCAAGATCTTGTTGTGCTAAGCTTGGAGGAATCTTGTAGATGGATATGTCCTATGCTATAATCCCAGTTTATGGAGGTAAACATTTAAGGATGTACAAAGAAGCAAGATTCATAAATATTGTCTGTAAATCTAATCAAGTAATAAATCATCCTATATATGCTAATGATCAAGATTTTGGATGCTTTATTTTGGCTACAAGTGATCTCTCTAATCCTCAAACCAGAATTGAAGATACTATCAATATACCTCAGTTTTTAGATAGTGACATTTGGAAAATGTATTTTGATGGAGCATTTTCTAAGGATGGAGTTGGCATAGGAATTGTACTCATTTCATGTGAAAAGAAAAACATAACGCAATCCTTCAAATTGGATTTTGAAGTCACAAATAATGTGGCAAAATATGAGGCTTTAATTTTAACATTGGAATTAGCTAAAAGTTTGAAAGCACAAAACCTAACAGTATATGGTAATTCAAAATTAATTGTAAAACATATCAAGAATCTTTGTCAAACAAAGCATCCTAGACTTAGAGCTTATAGGAATGAAGTATGAGAATGTGTGGAAAACTATTTTCAGGCTTTCAATATCTCATCAATTCCGAGAGAAGATAATAATCATGCAGATTCCTTGGTAGTTTATGCAAGTTATTTTAAAATACCCAATCCTTTGCAATTACATTACTAGATTGAAGTAAAATATGTACCTTCCATCCCAGATAATTTAAGACACTAGAAAGTCTTTGAAGATGATGAGCAGTTGAAGAATTTACATGCCATTGATGAATTTTATGGTTTACATATTGAAGAAGAAAACAATGATGAAATCAAATGAAATGATGGTGACTTAGATTTGAAATTTAAACCAAAAATTGATGATCATGATATCATTCAGTTATCTAACAATTATATTCCAAAAGGATTGGTTCCCCTTGAAATAATTTTTGATCACAATGATGTATAAAAAACTTCATTACTAATTTCACAACAGGAAGATGTACATGATTGTAATATTGGGACTATAGAAGAAATCAGAAATGTCAAAATCTCAGCCAGTTTGCCTCAAGACATAAAAGAAAAATATGTCAGTTTGGTTAAGAAATATAGATATGTATTTGCATGGTCATATGAAGAATTGAAAACCTATGACACAACTATTATTAAGCACAAAATTCCTCGCAAACTAGCAACTAAACCATTTCAATGAAAAACAAGAAAGATTAACCCAACCCTACTACCTATTATTGAGAAAGAAATAACAAAGCTAAAATAATTGTTCCCTTACGATATTCTGAATAGATAGCTAACCTGGTACCTATTAGGTAGAAAAATGGAGAGATAAGAGTGTGTGCTGATTTTAGAAACTTGAACAAACTGTCTTTGAAAGATAATTATCCATTACCAAAAATGGATCAATTTCTTCAAATAGTATCAGGTTCTGACAAGATTTCAATGTTAGATGGTTTTTCTGGATACAACCATATTTAGGTTTGTTAGGAAGACAACGAAAAGACAACATTCACAACTCTGTGGGTTACTTTCATGTATGCCAAGATGTGATTTGGTCTAATCAATGTTATAGCAACATTTCAAATAACAATAGATTTGACATTGATTGGTAACGTAAATAAATTCATAGTCATTTACCTTGATGATTTGATAGTGTTTTCTGACTCTGATGCTAAACACATCAAATAATTGAAATTTTTTTTTGAGGGATGCAAAAAATTTGGGATATCTCTTAATCCTAAAAAGTCACTTTTTGCAATGAGGGAAGGAAGATTGTTGGGACACATAATTTCAAAAGGAGCAGTTATAATTGATCCTAAGAGAGTTTCAACCATTCAGTTAATCAGTTTCCTAGAAATAAGAAATAAATTCAGTCATTCTTAGGTAAGATAAATTTTTTAAGGAGGTTCATACCTAATTGTGTTGAAATTGTTAAAGATATTACAGATATGCACAAGAAAGATAATGTCGTTAAATGGACTATCCAAGCTATATACTCTTTCGCATAGATCAAAAAGGAAATTATAGAAGCTCTAGGTCTTGCTAGCCCAGATTATTCAAAACTTTTTTGTATTTTCTCCTTTTCCTCAAATACTACCATAACAATAGTTTTATTGCAGAGAAATGATGTTCAACATGAGCATCCAATTATTTTTTTTAGAAAGGATATGAGAGATGTTGAACTAAAATATGACATCATAGGAAAAAAATATTATGCCTTGGTACAAGCTTTGAAAGCATTTAGGATTTATGTTTTACATTCTCCTATAAGTGCTTATGTGCCTAAAAATGCAGTAAAGACAATGTTGACTCATCCTGATATAGATGGAAAGAGGGGGAGATGGATTGCTAAGATACTTCAGTTTGATTTAGGTATCAAACCTACAAAGTTAGTGAAAGGACATGGTTTAGCTAAGCTCTTGGCAGAATCAAACTGCAAAATACTTGGTATTAGTACTATAATGTAGATTTCAGCAAAGAAGAACCTTCTCAGATTTTAGGAGAGAAGAATCTGTAGGTTTTAACCCCATACAGAAATTACCTGCATGCGAATTCTAAAACATAGAGAATAAACAATGCGAGATCATAACACATAAAACACATATACACAGAGATTTCCCCCTAGATCCCAAAACCAAGACTACTAGCTTGATTTTTCATTATGTTCCTTTCAATGTTACAGTACATATTTATACTTGCCGAAGCATCCAATACCATGGAACGAAAACCATCGTGTCCAATACCATGGACCGAAAACCATCGCGTCCAAAAAACATGTGTGAAAATCATGCACAAAACCATAGGTGGGTCTTCCCAACCTAACACAGGGTCCAAAACCAAAATTTTCTGGGGCGCTGCCCCAGACCCCATAAAATGGGGTTACAGGTGCCATTCAAAACCCTTGTTAACTACGTGGAAAGAATTAAAACAACCCAACATTCTCCCACTTGTTGTTTTCTTTCCATAGGTGACGGCAAGAGAACTTAGTCATTTTTCTAGCCCTGAAATGCCCATTGTCTCTCTACACCAAGAGAACTTCACAAAGCTCACAGATTTTGTCAATGCATCTGTAGTATTCTTCAAAGTGTCCACCTTTACTAGCACCACCTTTTTGTCTTATATCATATCCCTCACAAAGTGATACTGAACATCAATGTGCTTTGTCTTTGAATGATATGCAAGGTTCTTTGCCAAGAAAATTGCACTTTGGCTGTCACAGTCTAT
>APFE031144193.1:0-12123 GCA_000404065.3 Pinus taeda
ATATTAGTTGGACATGCTTCTTTGTAACTACATTGGGCCACATAGAAGAGAACTAGCTTGTACCTGAGCGCATGCAGGTTTCTTGGATACATCAAAAAAATATATAATAATAAAATTTGGGAGGCAGGGGGTAGTTGGCATACTCCCACAGGCTGGAGAGACCATTTTCTTGACGGGAAAGCGATGCAGGGATGGGAAAAAATATGCAAGGATGAAGCCTTCTTGGCGATCGGCGAGGGATGTGGGAACAAATGGAGTGGGCCTCCGTTAGTTAGGTGCATGTGTTGGATTTTTATTTCAAGGGAGAATGGACAACAAGGAGAGAGGGGGGGGAGGGTGGCGGGGTATTTGGTCTAGTGGTATGAAGAGTAGGGGAAGGCAGGAACATGGTAGACACCATCTAGAGGATTGCAGAAAAGCCAGTGGAAGAGCCACACTACAAGGAAAAAAAGGAGTTGAGTATGATCTAATCCTTTGAGGAGTCTAAATCTATTTGCCTATATTTTAAATTTTGTTGGCAATGTTAGTTTGGAAAATTCAATGCAAAATATAAAGTCCTATCATGCCAAGTGTCATATTTCGCAATTGTTAAAATGCCCCTATGGGTATTGTATAAAATATGCATGGTAAAAGATCCACGCCCTCAACTTTATACTCAAATAATGAATATGGTGGTGGTCAGATATGAAGTTGCCCATTTGGTCAGATATGGTGGTGGTCAGATATGAAGTTGGTGATACTTAAGAGGGAACTTGAATGAAAGAAATCTCCCTAGATTGAGAAGGAGCACAAATGAAAGAAATCTCCTTAGGATAAGAGGATGGTTGAGAATATTCCTTGTACATGAATGATTAGATCCTCTTTGATTAAGAGGGAGTGACAAATATGGTTATCTACTTCATGTGTCATGCACTAGACTAGGACTAACAACTGTAAGTTTTAGTAAAGGACATGAGTGAGAGAAGAAAATTAGAGAATGTATTTTGAAATATTACTAAGATAAGAAAAGTTGGATCGATTTATGAAATATGTTGTTGCATGAGAAGTAGAAAAGGAAGTTGCATGGTTGAGAAATCTTCTATCAAGATTCATTGGGAAAGCTCTAAGCCCTACTATGGAAAGTTGAAAAGTAACATCAAGTTGTCTGGAAGACCCTAGAGGTTTTTATTTGATTATGTAAATTTGAAAGTGTATTGTTGATTGGGGTTGTGTTTGTATAAGTAAATCTCTCAAAGTTTTGATAGCATGCTGGTTACCAATCAGTTTGATCGAGAGAGATTCATTGAGCCTTTGTGAGTAATGCATTGCTTGGGAGGACATCTGGCCAACACCTTGTGTTGATGTCTAGGTCCCAAAGTAGGGAGGGTGGTGTTGGTCATAGAGCTTTGACCACGTATACACACCTAGATCCCTGGGTTGGTGGTTAGCAAGTAAGCCTGATGGTACGTAGAGAAGCTGAAAGCTTCAGTCCACCTCAGTCCCACTTGGACGGATTGCCTTAGTCAAGAATCTAGTCTGTGGAATTGCAATGCCTAAACTGTTGAGAGACCAATGAATAGATTTCCTTGGTCAAGAATTTAGTTCATGGCATTGCGGTGCCTAAAGTCTTCATTGTTCATATAGTTTGAGATCTTCCATTATATTTGTATATTATGAATACCTCCCTAGTTAAGAGGGAGTGTTGAGGAATGTAGATTCGGTCTTCATAAAATGTATTTTTCAAAAGAATTTTTATTATTGTTACTTAACTCATTAAAGCATGAATTTCATGCTTGGGTCATCATTATATTAGTCAAAGTCCGCATTGTGGACTCCTAGGATTAATATTGAGTCAATATAGTCATTGTACAATTAAAGATAACCCTTTTGTGCTTCGGAATCATGTAAAAAAGTTTATTATTGAGTAAAATATGATTTATGTACTAATGGAGATCAAGTCGGCCTAAAGGATACCTATTCGACCTCACCTGGAGCCTATAAAAGGAAGGAGATCGAATTCATTTGGAGTATCACATCTCAAGCTAGTTCGATATCTCTCTAGAAGCCAAAAAAAGTGCGAAGTGTATCAAGGAAGCCAAAAGGAGTGCAAATAGGGTCAAGATCAAAGAGAAGGAAGAAATTGAAGTTTTGGTGATACTCTCTCTCTCTTTCATGCCCTAGTTCAGCAGATCAAATTCTTCCAAGTATTGATGCTGCCAGTTGCTTCCTGATGCCGTAAGTTGTTTTTATAATCGAAGTTGCTGGGATGGAAGTGTTGCTGCAAAGGGGTCAGAGATCTGGAAGAGCTGACTAGGTGTGGAGGGAAGGTTTGGTCTATGTGTAGGTTGAAGAGTCTCAAAGAAAACTATTGAAGGAAGAGAATTTTTGACTAGGTTTTCCCCTCGAGGGGGGTTTTTCCTTGGCATAGTGCCTACATCTTGTGTCTTTTGTTTTTGTTATCTTCATACAAACATAATATGGTAATTGCTTGATGAAAGCTAAGATAATAAAGAAGTAAAATAAGCCAACATAACTCACAAGTAATTATCAAGAAAGATGAATCAAACCCTAATCTACTTGCATTGATTTCTCAACAACCATTAATTGTTTCAAGATCTTTAGAGTGGTTCCAATCTCATTGGACTTCATATAGAGAAAATATATTTTCATATTCCATTCATAAATCATCATACTTAACAATTTCCAGGATTTTAAGGTCAGCAAGATTGTGGTGTTCCACTGGATTTTATCATGTATGAGGGTATGGAATTGGCATTAGTCAAGACCACCAAGCTATGGGATTTTGTATCATGTAATCATCTATAAGAGATAATATAGAGACGGGTTTCCTTCAAAAAGTCATTTAAGTGTATCATTGTTGTTTTCTTGCAAAATAATGTGTTATTTATCAAAACAAAAACTATGTCTATAGTTTTTGAAATTTTTATATACCACATTTCCCCTAGGTAGCCATTTTGGGGGGCAGTGGGTCACATCTTCTAGTGTTCTTGTTTTGGAAACTTGTACACATTTTCACGTTTTGTGGAACTTAGCCCTAATGCTTTGTGACCTGACAATCATTGTGATCTAAATCTTGAAAGATTAATTGGTTAGGTACGCAATGGAACACGTCTCAACTTATTTTAGCACAAGAAGACCACTTGAGCTCCATGTTGTTGGAAATTGACATTCTAGTGGTAGCTATGTGCATGACCTTGAAGGCTCTAAATTTTCGATGGCAGTAGAGTAGCTCCAACCTCATTAAACTTCATATAGAGAAAGTAGAATTTCATATCCCATTTAGAAATCAACAGACTTAACAATTCTCAAGATTTCAAGGTTCATAAAATTGTACTGTTTCCATTGGATTTTATCATGTATGAGGGTATGGAATTGGCATTAGTCAAGACCACCAAGCTATGGTATTTTACATCATGTAATCATCTATGAGAGATAATATAGAGAAGGGTTTCCTTCTAAAATGTCATTTAAGTGTATCATTTGTTGTTTTCTTGCAAGATAATGTGTTATTTATAATAAAAAAACTATATATCTATAGTTTTTGCAATTTTTATATGGGGGGATCACATTTCCTAGTGTTCTTGTTTTGGAAACTTGTCCACATTTCCACGTTTTTTTGAACTTAGCCCTAATGCTTTGTGACTTGACAATCAACTGAGTTGGACGTAGGCAAGAAGTATGTTTAAATCTTGAAATATTAATTGTTTAGGTACACAATGGAACATGTATCGACTTATTGCAGCACAAGAAGTTTACTTGAGCTCCATGCTGTTGGAAATTGACATTCTAGTGGCAGTTATGTGCATGACCTTGAAGGCTCTAATTTTTCAATGGCAATAGGATGAAGTTAAATCGACAAAAATGGACCTTAAACAAAAGTTCCGTACCATTAATTGGGTTAAACTTATTGGTCCATTCATCATTGCAGTTACACAATATGAGAAACATCCAAACACCTCAAGTCTCTAAAAAAAGAATCTGGTGTAAACTCATTGACTCCAGGCGACAACAATACTAGAGGTGGGCATCAAAAATACAATGTAACAGCCAATGGGAAAATACGTTTTATACACGAAATCAAATGCAGTCAGAGTATTTTCTAATGTTAGAACCCTGGAAAATTATGGAAGACGGACTTGTTCATTTTGATTAAAGGTCAACATACTGATTATATTGATAGTGCAAGGCAATTCCAAATATCGCTTCATTGGAGACAGAATACACTTTATATTAATAGGTGTCCAAAGGTAAACAAATGCATTCATACATGAAAGAAGGAATTCTCTGAACTATTCAATACTTCCTAACAACTATAACCCATTCCAAAAATTAAAAAATGCCATTTCATCTAAGGATACTAAAAAGAAAATGGAAGAAATAAGTGAGTGAACTGGCAAAAAAATTAAAACAGGTTTCCAATAAGGTATTCTCAAAGGGAATCTATGCAATTTCATTTGTATTCTCAAAGTAGACAATGACATGAAAACTCTCTAGTTTGTAAACTGAGGAATACCATAGCACAATGAAGATGCCAAATAAATATATTTTTAACTTGCAAGTTATCCAGTTTAAAGTGCATGATGCTAATCAATACCAAATACAGAAGTGCAGGCTGTGGTAATCGTGTCAAGATTCCTGCAGCAAGAGCATCAATCAGACCAGTCATATATCCTGAAAGTGCATGCCAAACATACTTGCAGCCCCTCATAACAGGCAATTTTGTATCATTGCCAAGATCCATGTTCTTTTGATAATTAAAACAGAGCACTAAAGCGAGGAGCATCCCTGGAATTGCCTACATTGTGATTCAATATAAAATTTAAACAATGAGTAGGTGGATGTGAATAAGGTGCTCACTATTTATGAGTCATCACTTTTAACAAATCGTGACATCCATAGAAACATTGTTCATGAGAACATTTGTACAAAAAATAAACTAAATAAAGTGTTCAAACAACATGGTATCTTCCCACTAAAAATGCATCAACTATAACAAAAATCTGCTGATGGTTTAAACAAATTAGAGAACATGTTAAACAGTTAATACTGACAGGGTTAATGACAGGCTAAGAGAAAAGACTTCATTCTGGAGTAACAATGAAGTAAAGTAACTCTCTTTATTGGAGACCTTATAAACAAAGTTTGGTGTACCTGAACAGGTATTGAAGATCTTATAAACAAAGTTTGGTGTACCCAAACAAGCCCAAAATGTATCTCAAGTATGCAGTTAATCTCTTACAAGCATCCTATGTCCATTGATTAAGTCACTGCAATACTAAAATAGTAAACAGTTATATGATTATATCATGGCCAAATATGACATGTAACGTTCCTGAACAAATACAGTCTGATAAATAGAACTGGAATACGCTATTATACTGAAATCTACTTGATGAAACAGCTAAAAGTTGAAACCACCTGACTGTTATATCTTTATAAATTATTCCAAACAAAAATATAGACAAGAACAAAAACATATAATTGTTCTGAAATACCTGAATCTGAAACATAATTCTGAATTTTGGAATAAAATGTTGACTATTTGACAATAAAGAAGAACATTCAAATATTTATGGAAAACCCTCAAAATAGAGCCTTTATTAATATGAAAAGAAAAATGCAACCCTCAAAATAGAGCCTTTATTAATATGAAAAGAAAAATGCTTCAACAATATATATAGGATAAAATGGCTTTTCCTGCCAATGGGTGATTGGCTCACTGTGAGGTGTTCCATTCTCATGATTAATTGGCTCACTGTTGAGGTGTTCCATTCTCACTTTGATCTAAATGAATGAGATTGGGTGCATGTCCTGAGCAATTTTGGGAGAATAAATACCCCTTGGAGTTCACACCTTATGCCAATGAAAGTCCCCTCAGAGTTCACACTTACGCCAATGAAAGTTTGCTCCATGGTGCAGCCACTCAAGGCACATTTTTGAAGCATTTCCCCAAAATGCTTTGCTAGATAGGTTTGGATGTGAATCCATGCCTGTCCAAGAGGAATATGTACACTACACTTGATCTAGGAATCTGTTTCTCACAGATTACCCACATGAAAACATTCCCAAGCATACTTTCCTATCAGGCTTAATAGCCCATCTAAAGATTTCAGGCATATCTTTGCTCACTTATATTTTGCATGTGGGATAACCAACTTTACACAATAAACTTTATTTTGTTAAAATTTCAAATTAATACTACTAATTTTTGTTACCCTAAAGCTGCCATTCAACAATTTCTCTTAAAACCTAGTTTGCTCTTCTAACTCCAAACTGTTTTTTCTTAAATCCATGCAGCCTATAGACATGTGGCATGTGAGGCTTTGTCAGTAGCACCCTGGAAATAAAATAGACATGTTTAGTCAATCAGTGGGCCATAACAAAGATGGAGATTTTCCCTCCGGCCTGAGGAAAACTTCTAAAGACAATGTTAATGGATTCTCACTTTTTATTCGGAATGGGCAAGGCATACATTAGTCATGGACTTCTCACAGTCTCTGTTTTATTCCTCTAATAAGTCTCACATGAAGCAACATAGATTTTTCACCTCTTCTTAGAGACCATTCTAAAAGAAATTACTCCTGTTGTTATATGTCTTAAAGAAGCCAGTGGACCAGCAGCACGTGACGAATGGCATTCTGCTAAGACCTTCGCTTTGATTTGGAACTAGGTACAAGGTATACATGATATGTCGATAAGTGTAACTCGTGTAGGCACTTCTTACACATGTAAGGTCTGAATTTGTGAGAAGTCGTTCAAGACAAGTTTTGGTGACCACCCAGTAAAACGGGGAAATAATACCATCTTGTAATTTCACTAAGTAAATAAAAGTGAAAGATCAATTTCTCTAGATCTCCTAACTCTTAAAAATATAAATGAAATATTCTAGAGATTTTCAGAATATTAGTGAGTAGGATTTAGATCTAATCTTAGCTGTGCATATCATTGTTGAGAAAAGGTGGTTGCTCAGATTAAGGAGATTAGTTACTAATATAGGGGAGATTAATTATCTCACTTAGAATCTTAGAGCATAAATAGGACAAGATGACAGAAGTTGTATACGCACATATTTGGACATCAAAAAGACTCGGGAGATCAGAGAAAGATCAGCTGAGAATATTGAAACAACAAGAGATGAGCCAAGTCAGATCAGAATCCAGATTGAATAGTGTTGTATAACAATTCAGTAAAGTGTGGGTCTGAGTATCCAGCAAGCAGATAGAGCAGATCTGAGTTACCAGCAAGCAGATATGAATGTCCAGGAAGCTGAAAACCTCAGTTTTGACGTGTCCTTGTAAGTTTTGATCATTAATGATAAGCTGATTTGAAGGACAGAATTATGTGTGTACTTGAAAAGTTATTTTGCTTCCACTGTTTATGTTTTCTAGTTATATGTGTGACTGTTGCATGTTCAAAAATTTTGTTATGTTATTAAAGTAATTCAAGATCTGAGTTATTTGAGAAGGAAACACAGGACAGTTGTCATCATGAATTAGAAAAATTTTACATGGTATGAGAGGATCATCTCTAATTGAGATCCTCAAGGGTTCACAACAGTAGATAAACTACCAGAATCAAAGACCAGCAATTAGAGGGTTTCATTATTGTTGCTTGAAGGACTAACTACTCTTGCGGATATATTTTTGTTTTATTTTCAGACCTAAAAAGTTTGTAAAATAGATCTCACAGATGGCAGCAACAAGTCTCGAATTTGAGGACAAATTAGATGGTGCTTCCAAATACTTGTCATCAAAAGCCAAGGTAACATTGTTTTTGGAAGAAAATTATCTCTAAGATATCGTCAAGGATGTTATAATTCCGTCTACAAATTTGCATGAATTGGCAGCACATAAAAAGAAGGAAGTGAAGGCCCAAATTACTTGAGGAAAGGGTCACCAAACCCTGCCTCAGGAAAAATGACGAACTCTGCCTTAGAAAGGTCAAATTGCATATACGATTGAAGATGCCTGCATATACAATTGCTGCAAGTGCCGGTGTGGAAGGTGCAATGGTTGTTGGGAAATTACTAGAGCAAGATAATCTTGACCTTGTCTACGATGTTGTCAAAGGTGAATACGTTGACACGGTGAAGGCAAAGATTATTGATCCCCTGAAAGTGATCAGAATTGCTTTGGTTGATGCTGCAAGTGTGTCCTCGTTGTTAACCACAATAGAGTGCGTCATTGTTGAGATTCTGAAGAATGAGAAGGAAGGCCCACCTATGGGCAGCGGTATGGGTGGCATGGACTACTAAAGAGCATATCTAGACCGGTGTGCCTTCTACGTGGTGTCCTGTTCGGAAAGTAGGGTTAGAGTTCAGGTTGTCTGGTGTCCTAGTTTTGAAGTTTAAACTTCGGGTCAATTAGTTTGATAGCAGTTAGTTTGACCCTTGTTATTGTCTAGGACATTACATTTACCCCTACTGGGAGCAATTGCTTGTGTACTGCATAGCTCGTAAACCTGTTTTGGTGGTCTGGAAGGGTTGTTTCCAGGAGTGCCTCACCTGTTAATGCTCCACGATACTCCCCAAGTATAGGGGAGCTAATAATCTATCTATAATGTGTGCATTGGCTAATGCTCCTCAAAAAACGGGTTTATCTGTTTGCTGAAAAGCGTCTCAAAATGATTCAACACCAAATTGTTTTAGAAGCCCTTGAAATTTGAAAATTTCCCACAAAATTGTTTGAAAAGTGCCCAATCAATGTTGGAAAAATGACTCTTTAATTTGATTTATGTAATAATAACATAATTTTAATGTGTTTATTGATTCAATATTTATTAATTATTATTTTTAATATAATTAATGTCTTAATTAAAATTTATTAATTCAAATATATTAATCATATATATTTAAAGATAACTATGTTGATAATATAAATATTTTTTTAGTAAAATATATAAACTAAAATATTGAGATGTATTTCCAAAATTGTTAGATTGTTGGAGGGAATGAAAGAAATAGTCCATCTATAAGTGTTTTTATGACACTGTTGGAGGGAATCATTTATGCTAATATCTATCATTAAATTCAGCATAAATTGGAAAATGAATTGAGTTGTTTGAGAATAGAAACACATCAGCCTAGACTTGTTTTAAACTCTTAACCATCCACCAGAATTGAGGCAATGTTGAGAGGATTACCAGTAGAGTTGAATTTAGAAAGAGCACTGTCAAGGCTTGAGGTGGAAGTTGGAACAACCATTATAAGTAGAATTTAATGAGATTACCATGACCTCATTACAAAGAGAGATGGATTTATGAAATGAGAGCTACCATCTTGGCACATGTTTCTATTTTGAAGAGTTTGTTAGATTGGTTGAAGGAATGTCCCACCTCATGGAAAGCACAATTGGTACATTGCACTCTGAGGTCAATAGATCTATTTGGAGAACACTCCCCTATTCTCAACCTCCTAATTATTTGAAGGTGACCTTGGACAGCAGATGAGCTTGTTGATATAGGCTATATGATGAGGGTTTCAAATTCTGAACAATAAATAGTTTGAAACATCAATGCAAAATATCTCCATTACCTAATGACAGATTTGAATATCAACTTAGAAAATATATGTTGAAACATAATTCTAGTTTGTACATGTAGTTTTGCTGTCATTACTAACCATTATAGAATTATAGTGCCAGAGAGAGGGTCTCAGCAAACACACAGGTGGCAAATAATTATCTATCACATAAACAACAAAAGCATGGGCTCTGGTAGGTCCAAAGATGTCTCAACCCTTGTTGGAAACACTGAGAGGGAGGGGTGAATCGATATTTCTTACAAATGTTATATTATGCCAGTTAAAAAGTTAAGCCATAACATAAAAAGTAGAACAAAAAAATTAACTTTACGAAATATAGTGAAGACTATAATCCTCATTTATAAATATAGGCTCCAACTTGTAATATAAGTTCTTTAATTCTTCGAGGCGCCAAACTTAAATGAGGACACCAAGCCTCTTAGGCCAATCTAGGCACCAACCTGGTCAATATGAGGACACTGATCCTCTTAGGTTCAAGCCTTTAACTATACTTCAAAAAAAAACTTTATCAAAATACTTCAAAATCCTTCCTTCAAGATGTCTACCATAGAAACCTCTTGTAGAATCGAGGAAGCTTTTACACTCAAGATGCCCATGTCTATTGAACATAGGCTATTTGACGATGATATATGGTTTATGTAATTTGACAATGACTTTATACAAATAGTGACATCCCCCAACCCATGTTAGGACAATGACATCCAACCATCATCAAATAATGTGTTCATTACCTCAATTGTCATCTTCTTTGCAAAGAATGTAGATGCCTCATGTAAGGTACAAAGTGTTGTAGGGACACTTGAGGTGTCTAAGTCATGTGATCAACCATGATAATTAATGCTCCTCTGCCTTCTCAAGGTCGGACCAAATACCCACTAGATAAGTCACCATACACATATTTGAGACTGTGATACCATATGCATGTAATCAACACATAGGCATACATATGTTTATTATTTATTGATCTACACACATGTTTACGCTATTCATACTCTATTGCATTTTTACTATGTAATTGTTTCCTCACATTATGAGAGCCTTGAACCTTTTGCTCAGCACACTGTGTGACCCTGAATTCTTTTAGGCAAGGGATTACAGTCAACTTCAGGGGATAGTGAATTCCTTAGTGGTAGTCTTTTAAGAAGGCTTGAATATTTCTCAAGAAGACTTATGAGACATGTAACCTATCAAGGGTTGCTTCCAATTCATCAATGGCCTTGCTTTCACATCAATGACAAACCTCTCAACACTCCACACATTCAAGCGCCTCCTCGAATATCATAATCTCGAGCCTCTTTTTCTCCCTTGTGTCATGCATAAAAGAGTGCTCCTAATCTTCAACTTCAATTGAGTTTACTAGACACTATCAGACAAGCTCCTCCAACCTCATAGTAGAGTCCTCCCTCCCCAAGCATCCTCCTTTTTCTAGTTCCTTGCCTATCTCTTATTGTGTTTTTGTGCTTTAGTGTCCTTCCATGAATCACTTCGTCCCCCTTGGATCCTAGGGAAAACCTAAATTTTCTCCCAAGACTCTCCTTCGCTCTTTCCTCATTGATGTTCTCCTTCAACCCTTCCCTCCCCTCTATTCTTGTAATTGAACCAAACTTATGTGTCAGATGAATAGTTATAGGTAAGAATTCCCATAAATTATCATGATTACTATGTCACATATTGATATCTTTAATTTCAAAAATAGTTTCATCATCTCTAATAGATAAAATAACCACAACTTTAGGTAGCACTTTTGATGGATTTTACTCATTGTTAACCAGATTTATTATTTCTTTGCGACTAAAGTTGAAAAGTGAAAATACAAAATATTTAATAAATGAGAGTAAAGATTATTTGAAGGGTGTTACCAAGCCTATGGCTTGAGGTTTTATATGATACAACTATATACTGTTAGAATAATAGAGGTTTAAAGATAAAAAGTGTAGCAATAGGCATCAACATATAACTTGAAAAATTTCAAACACTTTTTCATGCTAGATATTCCAAAATCTATAGTAGCAGTCAATAGGAATTAGGCACTAAAGGAAAATATTAAACATTGTCCATACAACATATGTGGGGAAAATATTTTCTTTATAGGGGTTGTATTGAAGTGACTTGGGAACTTATACATGGACCATGAACATTATGTTACACCTATTTTGGGCCCTCAGGGACTAGTTTTCATCCTTGAACAATGTTCAAGGCTCTAATAACCATCCCTTAGATGGTCTCCATGAGCACCACTAAGCCAACTATTCACCTTAGAGGCACTGGGTGGTGGTTTTGTACCATGTGTATAGTCTATATTATTACTAAGCCTTAAAAGCCACTCGTAGGCCCTAGGATGGTAATGGTGTTGTTCCTTAGATGATGTCCAAGGCCCTAACAAAAACCATCCTTGTTGCATTTGGTCTCCTCAATGTTGGATCCACTTTCCAAAGGGCCATGGATTTTTCCTTTAGAGACCTCATTGGAAAGAACATGGAGATCTACCAAGACAATTTGACTACCGCCTCTAAGCAAATACATGATCATTGTAAACACTTGAGAAAGGTAATTGAGAAATGTAGGAAATACAACATCTCCCT
>APFE031144205.1:0-120459 GCA_000404065.3 Pinus taeda
TAAATTAAATAGCATAAAAATAACAAGTAGAAAATATAATGTAACAAGAATAACAAGGACAGAGATAGTAATATATTCAATAAACATAATATAATATTAATTCAGGAATTAATTAAAATAAAGGTAAATAATATTAATTTTAATAAATTAGCAATATAATAAACTTATTATTTCAATAATAATATAAACCTCTTAAGAATTAATTACACAAAACATTGACTTGAGGAATTATTAATAAATAACATAATATAATAGAACTTATTAAAAATAAAACTTATTAATTAATTTAACCAATTAAATTAAATAACACATAAATTATCTCACATTTCAATTTTAATTAATAAATTAGCAATATAATAAACTTATTATATCAATAATAATATAAAATTACACAATACATGATACATGAGGAATTATAAATAAATTACATTATATAATAAAACTTATTAAAATAGAACTTATGAAATGAATTTAATCAATTAAATAAAATAATATATAACTAATCTCACAATTTAATTTTAAATTAATAAATGAGCAATATAATAAACTGATTATATCAATAATAATATGAACCTAAATAAAAATTAATTGCACTAAATATTAACATAAGAAATCAATAAATTAAATAGCATAAAAATAACAAGTAGAAAATATAATGTAACAAGAATAACAAGGGCGGAGATAGTAATATATTCAATAAACATAATATAATATTAATTCAAGAATTAATTAAAATAAAGGTAAATAATATTAAATAGTCTCAAGGTCGGCTAAACAGTCTTTACAGCAATCCTATCCCTTATTTATCACTCGCCTTTTTCTTTTCTCTGTAAATTAGTCCTGATGATGAGTCTTGGTCTAGACTCGAAACGTCGACGAATGTAAAGATGAACACTGTGGAATATCCGAATTCCGCTCAGAAAGGATATAAGTGTTACAATAAAAGACTTGGAAAAATTGTTGAAAGTATTGATGTAGTGGTTGATGAAGAAGGAAACATTCCTAGGCAGGTAAAATCCAAGATTTTGAAGATGATGAGGACTATCCTTCAACTTCAAATCAGACTTATGATGAAGAAGAAACCCATGAGGAACCAGAAGAACAAATAAGGATAGAAGAAAAGACTCCATCTAGGTACGTTCAGAAGAATCATCGAGAAACTCAAATTTTGGGGCAGAAAGAGGCAGGTGTACAAACAAGAAGAACTATTTCAGAAGCTTCAAGCTATATAGCATTGCTCTCATCCACAGAACCACAAAATGTAAGTGAAGCATGCAAAGATGAATGCTAGGTCAAGGCCATGAATGAAGAACTTGAGAAGATTGAAAAGAATAACACTTGGGAGTTGGTTCCTAGACCAAATGATAAGAATTTCATAGGGACAAAATGGATATTCAAAAACAAGCTGAATGAAAATGGAGATGTTATTAGAAACAAGGCCAGACTTGTTTGTAAAGTGTATGCTCAACAAGAAGGTATAGACTTTGAAGAAACTTTTGCACCAATTGCAAGACTTGAAGCCATAAGAATGTTCCTTGCTCTTTCTAACTTTCAGAAGTTCAAAGTATTTCAAATGGATGTGAAATCATCATTTTTAAATGGAGACTTAGAAGAAGAAGTGTATATTGAGCAACCAGATGGATTCTTCCTTGGAAATGATCCAAAACTTGTATGCAGACTTAAGAAGGCACTTTATGGTCTTAAACGGGCTCCAAGGGCTTGGTATTTTCGGTTGGACAAATATCTCCATCAACAAGGCTTTTCAAAAGGATCAACATATAGCAATCTATATATAAAAACTGAACATGATAAATTGCTAATACTTGTTGTGTATGTTGATGATATCATCTTTGGTAGCAATGAAGAAGCCATGAGTCAAAACTTTTCTCTGGTAACGCAGAAAGAATTTGAAATGTCCCTGCTTGGTGAGCTGACATATTTTATTGGTTTACAAATCCAACAAAATAAAGACAACATCTTTCTATCACAAACCAAATACCTCAAGCAGATCTTGAAGAAATATGGCATGGAAGATTCGAAACCAGTATGTACCCCTATGGTAACAGGATGCAGCCTCAGTGCAAATGAAAATTTAGTAGCAGTACATCAACCAACCTATAGATCCATGATTTGTAGTATGCTCTATCTGACAGGTACCCGACCAGACATCATGCATGCAGTGGGAATAGTTGGAAGATTCCAGGCAAATCCAAAAGAAGCACATCTTTAGGTGGTTAAAAGGATTTTCAAATATCTTCAAGGAACACAAAACTATGGCTTATGGTATCCTAGAGAAACAAATATCACACTTCATGCATATACAGATGGGAACTGGGCAGGAAGCATGGATGATAGAAAAAGCACTAGTGGTGGTGCATTCTTTATGGGTTCCAAACTAGTATCTTGGTTCAGCAAGAAATAAAGTTCAATTGCTTTATCAACAGCTGAAGCAGAATATGTGGCTGCTGCATCTTACTGCACACAACTCCTTTGGATGATGCAAACTTTCCAAGATTTTCAAATCACTTGTACTCCATCTATCTCCATTTTATGTGATAATACAAGTGCAATCAATATTTCAAAGAATCATGTCATGCATTCAAAGACCAAGCACATACCTATCAAATATCATTTTCTCCGAGAACAAGTGCTTGAACAAAAGGTCAAATTGGATTATGTTCCCTCCAAGGAATAGGTTGCTGATATACTCACCAAACCACTGCCCAGGGAGACATTTGAATACCTCAGACAAAAGTTGGGAGTAGTTGATGCATCAATTTGATGTTGAAACTTGTCTGGCTTAGAGAAAAGTGGTTGTACATGAGTTTCATGAGGAGGATCTGCCTACATACACCGGTTTATGTGGATACAGTCGTGTATATGTTAGTTTGAAGACAACAGTGGACCAGGCTTAGGATGAAAAGAGTCTGATATGGGTCTGACAGAGACCATATGGCACAGGTTCAGGGGGAGCATATATTCTTTTAATAATGCATTGTTGGCATTATCTTAGAAGATCTTGGTTCAAGTTCACAGTTGTTTGTGGTTTCAAGTGGAACAAGTGCAGAGGGAGAACATGGTTGATGGTCTGCATGATGATTGACAGATGCTGCTGATGATAGTTGTTGATGACTATCATAGTCTTATTGTAGATATTTCATCTCTATGTCATGTATTTGTTTTCTTATCAAGGTCATGTAACGACCTATTTTGGTTTCCCCACTATGCCTGGGATGGATGTTGTAATGTTCTTGTTTTATCATGTGTAAACTTTTAGTGTATCCCCACTTGGTTGGGTGGATGAGTCAATATTGGTATATCCCCACTTGGTTGGGAGATGGATGTATGTATAGGAAGGTCATTTATGATGTATAAAGTCATGTTTCTTCTTGTAGACCTTGACTACAGTCAGGGGGAGCATGAACAACACAGCACAATAGAGATTTCAGCATGTACTCAAGGGGAGCATAATCCTTTGCCCTTGATGTCAAAGGGGGAGAATGACTTTGAGTGACTTGGGGTTGCCATCAAGTCCTAAGGGGGAGATTGTTGGCATTATTATATAAGTGTTGTCCTTGATGGCAACTCACATAGATGACAGATCATAGTGCAACAGGTCAGTAGCAAAGAATTGACGATTAGACTGCAAAGAATGAAGAAAGAAAAGTATATACACAGGTTCACTATATACCAAGTCATGTACATACGCAAGTTCACTATATACCAAGTCGTGTACACACGCAGGTTCACTATATACCAAGTCACGTATATACATAGGTTCGCTAAATACCAAGTAGTGTATACACGCAGGTTAACTATATAAAAAGGCATGTATATCGTACACACGCACTTTCATGCAAGGAAAGGGGCGTACATGTCAGAAAACTAAGTTTTGGGTCCGTGGTATTTAGACCTTGGTATTGCATCCGAAGTGTTGAACCCAGGTATTAGGTCCCTAGTATTGGTTCTAAATGGTTTTGGACCATGGTATTGAGTAAGGCCTAAGACTATAAAAGGGGAAGGAGATCATTAGGCAAAGGCATGAACTGAAGTATTGAATATCTTATGAAGAAGCAAGATCTAGAATTGGGTTATGGTGCATAGCTGGATCGGAACCGAGGAACCTGAGCACTAGAAGATGGATAAGTTCTATTGATAGGTCAAGACCTTAAGGCTTGAATAGTAGTATTTTTGTTTGATTTTGATATGTTATATTTGGCACATGATTTGATCTATAAATCTGATAATCTAGGTATGGCTAATGTCTGAATAACTGAAAAGGGTAAATTATCTTTATAGATCTGTACGCAGGTTCAGCACATCAGAGGCGCATATACATGCTGATTCAGTGATTCAAAACAACGTATACACTAGCTAGCCTTAGTATAGTAGTGTATGCACGCAGGT
The DNA here is from genome assembly GCA_000404065.3 of Pinus taeda. Classification (NCBI taxonomy): domain Eukaryota; kingdom Viridiplantae; phylum Streptophyta; class Pinopsida; order Pinales; family Pinaceae; genus Pinus; species Pinus taeda. The sequence goes on from APFE031144205.1 coordinate 4,408, forward strand.
TTCTACATATTGAAGTAGCATACGTCTCATGAAATATGTTTTAGCTACTTCTATTTATTGTTGTAGTGTTCTGGGTTCAGGATTGGTTTCTAGTTACTGTTAATGTATTTTGGTTACAGCATTTAGAGAAGTAATTTTTTGATTCAGTTTTGATTGAAGAAAAGGAGAATGGTTTATGAAAATATATTTGATGTTTAATTAATGTTATTGATGGATCCAGTCTGAAAATTTAGAAACGTGGTCCCTGGAAGTAAAGAGAAGGTTGTAGCCTTCTATAAGTCAGCACCTACGTACTAGTACCTCAGCTAGTACAAGAGCTAAGGGGGTTGTAGCTCCTTTCCAGGAGAAGCTAGAGAATGAGAGAAGGTTGTAGCCTTCTGCAGGTAGCAGCCTGCATACTGGTATAAGATTGCACTAGTACAGAAACATTGTAAAAAGAAGTTTCTAATTAAAAGAAGATAGAGATGAATTGCAGCAAGTGGCTTTCACCGACATTGGATTTCCACCTTATATCTTGTGTTATTATGTGTGATTTCCTATTCTGCTTTACTGTTCCTAGTTACTGTTTATATGGTTTGATGCACAAATTAATAATCAACATATGAAGAATAATTTAAATTACAAGTCTGCTAGTTATACGCTAGTTTCCTTAACTACAATTGTGTACATACGCGGATTTCACTAATTGAAGTAGTGTATACACATCTGATTGTAAAATGAAAAATAATTGACCTAATAATACTGATTCACCCCCCCCTCTCAGTATTATTTCAACAAACTTTTCAAACAAATCCCCACACTCCATAACTAGCCTAAGATTTTATTTATTGCAGCCACACTTTGTTGGCAAGGAGAGAGCCCTCTCCCGACCTGGTAGGGCTAGCTACCAGGTTAAGCATGGTTGATGTTACCCTAGACCTACCTTCCTCCAGCTTGAGGTAGATCTACGCTCTAACATTAGCAAGTGGCACACTCTGGTGCTGCCACGTGGCACCGCTCAATGCATTTTTTCCAAAACTTCAAAAAACAATAATTTTTTCATATGGTGTCCATTTTTGATGATTCAAGCATCGTTGGAAATTTCTTGTCAAGATCTTGTCTGTAGCAAATAGACCTCGAAACTTCCTGAAAATAGAAATAAAATTATTAGATCATGCTTTTCGTTCATTTAATCTTATATATATATATATGTGTGTGTGTGTGTGTGTGTGTGTGTGTGTGTGTGTGTGTGTGTGTGTGTGTGTGTGTGTGTGTGTGTGTGTGTGTGTGTGTGTGTGTATATATATATCGAGAGAGAGATCGAGAGAGAGAGAGAGAGAGAGAGATAAACACTAAAAATAGGCATCTAGAAATAAAGATAGTCTAAAATGCACCACTACCGATAGGTAAAAATGCATTTCCATTTTTGTTGAATCTGTTTCATTCATCACTATTTGTGAATTTTTGCAGATCTTACATTTTATTGCAGATTATTGTTATTTTTGTTTCAAGATAAAGGATAATAACAAGACTACTTTATGCATGGGTAGCTTTCAAAGACCACAATTTTCAAAGAAAATCATGTTCCGAAAGAAATCATAAAGGCAATAACTTGATCACATCCACCATGTCAATTACTATCAAAGAAACCTTTCAAAATCCCACTAATGTCATTATGAACTTATTCATTTTCCTCTTTCTAATCTTATATTCCATCCATGAATTTCCATCTCCCTATTGCTAAATTTCAAAACTCATTTTCCCTTTGCAATCTTCATAATTTCCTACCTCATTTTCACTCACCCTTAACCCAAAAATAAAGTCATTCAACTCCCTTACAATGCTCAGTCACCCCATTTTCCTCTTCCTTTTTTTCAAACAAACCTTGCTTCATAATGCAAATCTTTCATCTTTGGTCCTTCAAATTATTATTTAATACTCACATTGGACGATGGAGGATTCATTAAGGCCTCCCTTCTAACATGTCTTGACCCAACGTCTCCAACACATCATCTAGGATCAAGGCTAGAGATCTTTCTAGTACATTGAGGCTTGCATGTCTTAATGTCATGTTCTCTCAACAATAAATAGTGAGAATACATCAATGTCCCCTATTGATGTAGGGCTAGACGCCTGCAAACCAGGATCCTTTTCTTGTGCACTCATGCATAAAAAAATGCACCTTATATCAACAAATTAATGCCTGCAACTTCAGCTTTTATCACTCAATGGGGAAGCTTTCCAATAATAAAACAGGCACACTTAAAACTTGTAGAAATTATGTCTGGCAGTACGCGGTTTTAAATCTATAAATGGGAAATATTGAGCTGGTTGGTGCACACTCTCCCACAAGTATGCTGACATCTAAACCCTGGAGTCTAAACCTTCTCACATCTGCCAAGCTGCAACCCTTTGTTTAGCACCCAGAAACTCATAATAATCAGTATTTCTGTCTAACCACACTTGCAGGTATTGATGCACAGGTTTATATATGTCATGTACAAGCCATGAACGCGGGCCTGTATTCAACCAACAACGCATGTGTAAACCACGCAAATACTCTGCCTCTACGTATATATATATATATATTATAACTCTGCCCAGAATTCAAACATAGTTTCATATGCACAGTTAAAAAAAATATCAATGAACCCACGCGCTCCTTTGCTGGGAATTAAACACGATTTATACATATACACAGCAATTGTAATGGGAACCATATAAATCCTCCGCGCTCCTCTGCTCCGGAATTAAACAGCGTTAAGCTCCATAAAACTCAAAAGGGTTGCGTATATGGTTCCAACACCATTATATATTAACCTCTGGCCGTGCCCCATCCTCATTCCGCTACGCCACATGTCCAATGATACATACAGTGGCCGGCTATACAAATTAATAACCACAGTTATATAATCCAACCTTCAAACGTAGTTATGGTGTGCCATACTCTTGTACACTGATTAAGTTCACGGGTTTCAAAATTCACGGGACTGTTATAACATCCCCTCAGTTCAATTCATTAAATCTTCGCTATCCATACATGATGCCTACCATAAAATTAATAATACATAGTCGCATATAATATATTATGGTTCATGGCTTCAATAGCTGGGAAAGGGCCAAACAATGAATTTCAACCCGTTGAATGCATGCAATTTCTCTTATATGGAATCGATCCAATTTCTTGATCGATTTACCCAGCTCACAATTAAAATTAACACACCTTTTGATACAATCAGTCAATTATCAATCAATTTAATTGCACAACTCATAAATGAGACATAATCTTGAGAAAATAGATTTTGCATTGATACATACAACACTTACAGAGTAATCTCCTTCCTTGGCCAGATTTCTAATTCATTGGCCCTTTACAAACTGCCCGAAGGCTCCCAATCAGAAAACCTTTCACACTCCCTCTCACTGATCCTCTGATCCTCAATGTCTTTGAGGATTCCTAATTTATAAAAACTAAGCATGATCTAGAATCACCCCAACTAAAAGCTCTAAGAGTCTACATGCAATGCATACACAGGGTAAAAAGCATCTTGAGGCTTTTTCCCATCTTTTTCCCTGTTCTAAATAGAAAAAGCCTTCCTTATCCACATCTATTGCTTTTATGCCTAAAACCACTCCCTATTTTATTAAAAATAACAAAATATTTAAAATAATCACACACCCCTTTTTATTCCATATTTACAGATGAAGAGGGTCTTGATGCTCCTGCATCATACACCCAACCTTAAAATTAATCATGATCTCCTGATCATGTGTTGGGATTTGTGTATGCCTGGATCCGACACTTTGTGCTGCAAGTCATCATTTGTCGCTGCTTTTGTCTGTTGTTCTTCTCCAGGTCTCCACACCTTATGCTGCATCGCTCTACTGGCTGCACTCTTGCAATCTTCTGTTGTCTTCTTTTTGTTGCTTCTCCTCTTTTGCTTCACTGGTGTTGGTCTCTTCCAGGGATCCTTCATCATCCTCCGCATCATCATTTTAATTTCTTTCTCTAGCAGACTTTCTCCAGCTTCTTCAGTAAGACCTGTACTCATAAAAAAATTGTTAGAATAAAAATCATAAGGCTTCAGTGCCTCTTCTGCTGCTATCATTGTTGTCTCAACTGTCACTATGGATGTTGTTGTTGTTGTCGCCATAGATGTTGCTACCGCTATCGCCATAGATGTTGCTACCTCCCAAACTTCCTGTCCCTCTGCAACATGCTTTGGCTCATCATTTGCAATTTCATCTGCAACTTCATCTGCAACTTTTTCTTCTGGTTCACTGCACTGGCCTCTTTCTTCTGCAATCTCCCTGTCATACTGTGGATTCTCTAACCAATATTCTAACAATGCAATTTCTCTGTAGCATCGCTGAAGCATATCATCCTCACCTGCATTCATACATAAACTTTCAGTATCAACTGCTACTTCTTTTATCTGTGCTTCAGACTAATTCACTTCTTCTGCATCTACAAGAACTTCCTCTTGTGCTGTAACAGTTTCACAAGATGGCACATCCTCCTCAACACCTGTAATCACATCACAATTGTCAGCTATACAAACACAAGAGTCTACATTATCCAGCTCATCTAGATTTGCCCAATAATTTAAGAAATCATCAATAATCTTCTCTTCTGTTAACTGCATGTGTAAATCTATTTTCTGTTGTCACCTCTGCCACTTCACTCTCTTCCTCATCAGTAAACCATGTCTCTGGTCTCTCATATTTTCCTGCAACAACTCCATCAATAGTTCAAGATGAGCTGCTATCTCAGCTTTCTCTTTCTCATACTCTTCCTCAGTCAACTAATGTCTTCTGCCATTCGCCTTGGCATATTTCTCCTCCTTTCTTCTGTGGCCTCTTTCTGAACCTCTGCTTTCTCCTTTATGACTTTTAGTACTCATCTCCTTCGCCATGAGTTTCTCCCCTATGAGTTGCATGAAGCCTCTGCCACAACAAACTCTTTTGCTGCCACTTACCTCACCAATCCTTCCCTCCGGATCTGGTCTTTTGGTAATCATAGTTCCTCTGCTGGAACCTTTTGAGCATCCTCCACTACTCCTATAGGCTTCCCTCATTTGCAACTTTATTCAACCTCTGTTGAATCTTTAGGTTCTGCCACATTCACTTCTCCTTCTTCTCGCTGAGATTTCTTCACTATTCCTGTAAATCAATATTCATCAGTCCCAAAAATCATCACATGCAATTAACTTAACAAAAAACACTTGAACCTTCAAAAGAGCTATTCTTGCTCTGATACCACCTTGATGCAGGGCTAGACGCCTGCAAACCAGGATCCTTTTCTTGTGCACTCATGCATAAAAACATGCACCTTATATCAACAAATTAATGCCTGCAACTTCAGCTTTTATCATTCAATGGGGAAGCTTTCCAATAATAAAACAGGCACACTTAAAACTTGTAGAAATTATGTCTGGCAGTACGCAGTTTTAAATCTATAAATGGGAAATATTGAGCTGGTTGGCGCACACTCTCCCACAAGTATCTTGATATCTAAACCCTGGAGTTTAAACCTTCTCACGTATGCCACGCTGCAACCCTTTGTTCAGCACCCAGAAACTCGTAATAATCATAATTTCTGTCTAACCACGCTTGCAAGTATTGATGCACAGGTTTATATATGTCATGTACAAACCATGAATGCGGGCCTGTATTCAACCAATAGCGCATGTGTAAACCACGCAAATACTCTGCCTCTACTTACATATATATTATAACTCTGCCCAGAATTCAAACACAGTTTCATATGCACAGTTAAAAAAAATATCAATGAACCCACGCGCTCCTCTACTGGGAATTAAACATGGTTTATACATATACACAGCAATTGTAATGGGAACCATATAAATCCACCGCGCTCCTCTGCTCCGGAATTAAATAGCGTTAAGCTCCATAAAACTCAAAAGGGTTGCGCATATGGTTCCAACACCATTATATATTAACCTCTGGCCGCATCCCATCCTCATTCCACTGCGCCACATGTCCAATGATACATACAGTGGCCGGCTATACAAATTAATAACCACAGTTATATAATCCAGCCTTCAAACGTAGTTATGGTGCACCATACTCTTGCACACTGATTAAGTTCACGGGTTTCAAAATTCACGGGACTATTATAACATCCCCTCAGTTCAATTCATTAAATGTTCGTTGTCCATACATGATGCCTGCCACAAAATTAATAATACACAATCGCATATAATATATTATGGCTCACGGCTTCAATAGCTGGGAAAGGGCCAAACAATGAATTTCAACCCGTTGAATGCATGCAATTTCTCTTATATGGAATTGATCCAATTTCGTGATCGATTTACCCAGCTCACAATTAAAACTAACACACCTTTTGAGACAATTAGTCAATTATCAATCAATTTAATTGCACAACTCATAAATGAGACATAATCTTCAGAAAATAGATTTTTCATTGATACATACAACACTTACAGAGTAATATCCTTCCTTGGCCAGATTTCTAATTCATTGGCCCTTTACAAACTGCCCGAAGGCTCCCAATCAGAAAACCTTTCACACTCCCTCTCACTGATCCTCTGATCCTCAATGTCTTTGAGGATTCCTAATTTATAAAAACTAAGCATGATCTAGAATCACCCCAACTAAAAGCTCTAAGAGTCTACATGCAATGCATACACAGGGTAAAAAGCATCTTGAGGCTTTTTCCCATCTTTTTCCCTGTTCTAAAATAGAAAAGCCTTCCTTATCCACATCTATTGATTTTATGCCTAAAAACACTCCCCATTTTATTAAAAATAACAAAATATTTAAAATAATCACACCCCCCTTTTTATTCCATATTTATAGATGAAGAGGGTCTTGATGCTCCTGCATCAGATCTTCTAGGTGGCTCAACTACGACACATCTATTTGTACCTAGTAAGATGTACTTAGGCATCTTGACTCTCATTGACATCAATGGTGAGTAGTCTCGTGTTGGTTAATGACATTCATTAATGGTCGATAATCCAACAATTTATTTTTATGTTCGACATCAGCACATCTATTCACATAGATAAGAATTATGCCACTAAGTGGAAATAAATGAAGACTATATGATTTCAACATATTGTAGCAGTGTTCTAATAAATCATGACTCAACTCTAGAGTTCAAAAACAGTAGCATTGTCCTAGCAATAAAGATTCCAATTTCGGATCAGATTCATCCTCTATTCAAACAACTAATATAAATAAGAAGCATATCATTTTTTTTCACTTCACATTCCATGATCCAGCAACAGTAACTGCACTCTTCCATATACATACCTTGTCCACTTTTCAGGTAGGTGAAGGTATGTTGTTTTCTAATCTTTAATCCCATAATTTCATAAATGCTAAAATTTTGATTTTGGAAAACCCCTCACCACATTTATATTCCCTTTCTCATTTGCCAAAAACTGAAAATATCTTTAGCTGGGGGGGGTGGGGGGGAATATCCATTGTTTTATTTTTTCCATATTACATATTCCTGATACATTGTTGACCAACATATCTTTCTCAATGAACTATTATTGCATTTTGATTCCAAAAGTTTATATGTTTTTCAATGATCAATTGATAAGTACATTAATGGCTAGCAACCACTATGGGGCCTTAAAAAGGAATTCTCAATGTGTTCAAGTATTTTTATGCAACAAAAATAAGAAAAATATTGTTACACAAGAACCAATACTCATAAATTTTTGGTTGTCACACAAGGACCAGCCATTAAAAAAATATGTTTCAATCAAATGTCTTTCAAAGTACACTTTGTGAAGAGAATAAATTTATCAAATGATATTATTATGCAATGTTAAAACAAAATAAATACAAAGCCAAAGTTCATATAGAAGCAAAATGTTTCAAGAATATCAAGTTATCATTAAAGGAATCAATGCAAAGTTGCATGAGGACATACAACATATTCAGCTGGGGGGATTTTGGGCCTCCAAAATGTCATTCTCTTCCACCCTCATTTCTATCATTTTATCATATTTCATAGCTCTTTACTATATTCTATAGCTCATGATCATATGGATTTATCATTATTATTTTCCAAGTCATTTATGTTAAGTATTTTAAGAGAATTTGTGATTAAATATTAGGAAATTAGTATGTTTTCATATACATCTAAAAGTGGGATGAAACTTATGATGTTGTATGCCTATTTTAAGATTATAGAAGAGTCTTACTTGGCCACTCAACCACAAATTCGAATTTCAATTTCAACTCATGAAGATTTGTGGAATATTTATAGAAGATTTTTATCATTCACTAAGCACATTCAAAGGAGAAGAATCATGGATATTTTGATATGTGTCAGCTAAATATGTGTGAGAGTATTTGTATCTCATATTTTTAGGTAATTGGTTGTAACCACAAGAGATAATTGTGGATCTAGGAGATATTTGTGGATCTACATTCATTGATTAGTTAACTTAAGTTTTTGTATAAATAGGAGTACATCCTTCATTCAAAGGTGTTCCACCAAAGATATGAGATATTATAGAATAGAGAATAATGGAGAAGAAATAATTAATATAATTTGTAAAGTGAGGATAGAGAGGAAGATAGTTTAATTATTGTAATATCTTTGGAACTTTCTCCAATTTATTTTTATGGAATACATGTTGTTCCTTTGATCTCCAAGCTTTGATAATCATTCAATGTGCTTGTTGAGGAGTGGAGGCCCCCCATCAACTGCAACCTGCACACCTCTTTCCTTTTTTGTAAATATTTATGATATTTCATTTATACAAGTTTATTTTAGTTTATTTTATGTTATTTTGATTATATGTTTTTATGCTTATTTTCTTTAATGTTGTTTAGTTAAGATTGATCTAATTTCCTTATGTTTGGATTGGATTGGCACACTAGTAATCTCACATTAGTAATCTCAAAGACTACTATGTTAAATTACCTTTTCATTTCATAGCTTAGATTAGAATTGTTGCTTTTCATAGAGCAAGTCTTTGAGAGAGAAATTGATTGATAGAGAACATGCTTAAGAGAGAATGTTACAAAACCAGCTCACAAAAAGATAGAAAAGATAGATCAACACCTTACAATTCAGCTTCTTCGAGGGGCAACCTCCTTTACATTACACAAATGAACAATTCTTGGATGATTCAAATGAAAAAACCTCCTTTCTATATATAGGAGTCTAAGGAGTCACAATATAACCCAGCCAACCTAAAAATAATAATATAAAGCCACAAAAATAACAATAGAGGGATTCTATGGGGCACAATAATAACAATATGGGGACAATACGGGCACAACAATATTAATAAGGGATACAATTACAATAGTAATGGGGTAATCACTAGTATTATAGGGACCTAACAGAGAAAGTGTGCACTTGTTTTTCATTTGTTTTTATTATTTTCTTTGTAATTAGTTTCAAGTTTCTTACATAAGCTTCATATATTTTGAGAAATAATCACCTAGTACATATAGTACACGTATACCTTATCAGTTCACGAACCCCCGGTTGACAATTTAATGACAAGAATTTAACTCACAATTAAATAAACCAACAAGAACCACAAAAAATCTTTATATAAAATATCTTATAAGAACCAACCTACTATTACATCAATCTATAAGAACCTAACTACAAGAGATACCAATCTTCTCCACTTTTATATAGGCACTAACCTTGTAACGCCTGTTGTGATGGACCCCTGCTTTGTAAATATAAACGATAACTACATGATGCAAACATGGAGGATCATTAATGGCTAGGATATTTTGTAAATATATAAATATAAATAAATTTGGTTGGTTTCCTTGAGGGAGTGGGTTGATGGATCCACAGTTGAGGGTGAGTTGTGAGTGGTGGTAGGCATGACATAATGCCCTACAACCGAACAATTAGAAACAAGAATGATGAGATAGAGATGGGTCACCATCATAGTAGTATTCTTGATTCCATGATGTGGAGAGCGTTTATCAGGACGAGAGGGAAAATAAAACAAGCTAAGGGCAATCGAAGAGAGGATACATAGAGGAGATTCATGAATTAAAGAAGAAGAGAATGTTGCAAGAAGAAAATTGTGAGTGCAAGAGAGATTTGAAGAGCTCCTTTGTTTATAGTTGTTCTAATTGGGATTCCCATAATTTATGCATGGGAGCACTTATAATTTTAGGTTCTTACCTCAAAAAAACTTGGAAAATATATAAATAGCAGCGCGATTCTGAAATAAGGGTTTGGATTTCGCTAAGCAATTATACCATGAATTGTTGTAAAGTTATATTTGCTTATTATAATTTTGGGCCATTATGATTTCACGATTTTTTAGATTGAGAAATTATGATATTGTTACTTTAATTGGCTTTCTTGTTTTCATTGAATCAAAATATTTTTCCATTGTTTCTTTTATAGTGAATTATTAGAGTTCGTTACTGTTACCTAATTACTTTTATCATTATTGAGACATTAGGGAAAGGCACTGTGTGTGAGAGTCTTGAATAAATGAAATTTGTTTAACTGTTTAAATGAATTATTGTCTTATTTATAATTTATCTTTTATGACTAATAAACTTGTATACATGTATCTCATGTTTGTTTTTGTTCCTTCTATTTCACAGAGTACATAATATACCCAGGATACACACACACACATATTAGCTTAATGAGATAATCTATCTACATTTATGAATTTTTGGCCGTATAATATTATTCCCATCAAGCTTGAATTGAGAATAAAATGAAATGGAAGGTTTTCTTGTTGGGCATCTAAGTATTCGATTGTGGAAGACTAGTTACAATTTTTTTTGTTTATTTTTTGCATATTACATCAACAATATTAGCAATGCTATCCTTTATGTTGTAGTTTCCCACATATGTATCAACGAGAACATTACATTTATTTAGAATTTTTGGTGGAAATCCTGTTGTTGTATTGGGTATGTTGTGCTACCACTGTATCCATTACATCAAGTACTATTAGTTCTTTGTTCACATGCAACAACATTTTCTTGTTTTTCTTTTGTACATCATTGTTCCCATAATATAGGTATGGAACTAAATGATGTAGTGGAATAGGTCTTTGGTAATTATTGTTTATACATTCTATGTATTCATTGTATTGTTGATACATTTGCATAATGTTGATGATTTTAATAAATGTTAATTTTTTAAAACTTTTTGGCCCAAACCTTACTGTTACTATTGGCTACTTATAAGGTAAAAAAAACTAGTGCAAGTAAGCCATGTGTGGAGCTAAAGTCTATGTAGAAATAGTCAATGTACTAGGGTAAGGGTTGTGTGGAAGTAAAGTATGTGCAAACATGAAGCATATACAAAGGTAATAGGGTAAGTTCCACTACATTGCATAAGACTAGGAAATAAATAAGAGTTTAGTTGCACACATGTCTTTCTTCTGCACATACTTTAGTTATGGGCATGTATTTTCTTGGTAAATACATTACTTCTTCATGTGTATTTGTTCCACCATTTAATTGATAATTCTTGTTCCTATAAGCTAAAATTTTATTTGGAAAGTATACATTCCTTTCCAAATAATTCCTTGCAAAAACAAGGGAATTAGATTTGGACATACTATCTTCTTTTAGACATGGAAAACTCTAGTCCACCAAAAATGTAGCAAAAACAAACAAAAAAATATTTGTAGCAAATAAGGGATGGTGTGGTAACTCTTTCATGAATATACATGAGAATATATCAGTCAAAGAACAAACAATTATACTTATATGTTTATCTAAATATAATTATCAAGGCAATTTCTAAGTGAGCTATAATGTAACATACATGATTTAACTAAAGCAAAATCAAATACAAAGATTCACCTAGGGCCCAGTATTACATTCTAAAGTTTCAACAAGTCGAATATACTATGTGCCTTATTTGTCAATGGAGTTTTTGAAAAAAAGCACTGTAGGTTTCAAAATCTAAATGTTCAGGTGTCTCACTAACAAATTTTTAAACAAAACAAAAGGTAACTTTCTTGTAAAGGAAGTGAGGTGATATGGACGACAGGTTAGAGGACCAGAGAACTAAGACCATGCCCTTTGTATTGTGAAAGCAAAGATCTCGAACTGTGAGTAGGGCCACTAACCTGTGTTGAGGAATTAACGGGGCAAAGGATGAAAACTTGCATTAGAAGTAGAAAGTATAGTGATTTAAGTGAAATGAGCTCGTAGGCTATTGTAATATGTGCTTTGGTTTGGCCCCAACTTGTGTGTTTTGACTCATGAAATAGATTTGTTTATTGCTTTTATACTTAGCCAAGTTTCATGTGTGAACACATTCTCTCACACATACTCCTTGAGCATATTCTTTATTCCAAAAATATCTTCAACTCTGCACATTACTTGTTCTACACAACTATTGCTTTCACATTTGTCACCACTCACACATTCTCCAACTTGCTACAAATGATTTTATGCATGCCATTTTTCATGATCATGAAGTTTCAAGGTGCAATGTTTATGTCACTTCATTATTTTTAGTCACTTAGTGGTGATGATATCATGGATGTTAAAAATGAATCGATCTCTGAATGAAATGAATAATATCATCTTAAAACTTTGAGGTTTATTGCCACTATCTAGGATTAGTGTACTTGATCTATTAAGTTTTTATTTATGGGTTCATTGTAGTGATGGAAAGCTAGTTGAAAAATAGTAACAACTGGTAATTATATAGGCAAGTGACGAATTCATGGGTAAGTGGCATTGAGTAGGTTGGTAATACATCACACATTTCTAAGCATGAACGAAATATGGTTGACAAGTAAGGGAGAGAATCAATTTGAAATGATTGGCGAACATTACATGTGTTTTTGAGGTTTTTGATTTCAAGGAAATTTTCATGTTCGTTTCTCTTTGCATCGACACCTCTATACATAATTATTTTACTGATACTCTAGCACACACAACACCACCTCTGCACAACATTACCTCAACACAAACACTACTCTACACAATATTTCACTGCACTTGTCCTTGCATTCTTTTTGACTCAGTGTTGTTGATAAATTAGTACTAATAGAGTTAGGGTTAGATTTATCTTTCTTGATAATTACTTTTGAACTATTTTGGCTTCTTTTACTTCTTTGTTATATTATATTTCATCAAGAAATTACCAAATTATGTGTGTATGAAGATCACAAAAACACAAGACACAAGATGTAGGCACTTTGCCAAGGAAAAACCCCTATCTAGTGGAAAAACTAGCCAAAGGATCTTCCTTCAATAGTTTTTTTGAGACTCTTCAACCTAGACAAAGACCTCCTCCAACCACCAATTCAACCTCTTCTTTCAGCAACTTTGACCTAGACCTTCAATCTTGAAGCAACAACACTTTGACCCAACAAAACTAGAATTTCGGCCTTCCAGTAGTAGAAAATTCAACCCAACACTTTCAAAATTTTGACCCTTCCAATGGTAAAACTTTGATCCAAAAATTTTCCTAGTAACTTCACATAAAAGAGAGAAAGAGATACCCAAAAAACACGACCTTGGTCCTTCCAACACTTCTTCTTCTCTTCTTGGAATTTTTCACTTTTCTGCTTCCTTCTCTTGGATATTGAACTTCTGAGAGAGATACTCCAAATGAATTCAAACTTCTTGTATATATAGGATTTAGGTGAGGTCGAATTTCCCTATTTGAGGCCAACTTGGTGTGGAGGTGTCAAATACCTAATTTGACTAAATAATAATTCGTTTTACATGATTCAAAAGCCCAAGAAGGGTCTCATAAAATGTACAATGACTCTAATGACTCACTATAAATCCTAGGTGTCCACAATGGGGACTTTGACTAATAAAAGATGACCCAAGCATGAAACACATGCTTTAATAAGTCATTGTAATAATAATAATAATAAAACTTTTTCAGTCTTTTGACAAGTATATTACATAATGACACAAATACAGTTATGAAGACCAAACCTAGTTACATTCTTCAACACTTCCTCTTAGCTAGGGAGGTATTCATAACACCATATACAAGTACAAGGAAGATCTCAAAACATATGGACTATGAAGAGCTTAGGCACCACAATTCCATGGACTAGATTCTTGACCACGGAAATCTATCCAGGTGGGACTAAGATGGAATAAAGCTTTCAACCTCTCTAGGTACGATCAGGATTACTTGCTAACCATCAACCCAGGGATCTAGGTGCATATCTGAGGTTAGATCTCCATAACCAATTCCATCGTCCCTACTTTAGGATCTAGACATTAACACATAGTGTCGACCAAATGTCCTCCTAGGAAATGTGTCTCACACACAAAGCCTCAAAAAATCTCTTCCAAAATTTTATCATCATACACAAGATCAACAATACAAACTAAATCAATCATGCTTCTAAGATATTCAAAATTCTTATTAGGAAGAGACTTTGTTAGTATATCAACTACCTGATCGTTTATGAGGGCATATTATAGCTTCACAATCCTTTCCTACGCTAGGTTCATAATGTAGTGGAAATTATTTCTAATATGCTTTATCCTAGCATGAAACATGGGATCTTCAAACATCTATATGCAACTTTGATTGTCACAGTTGATCACTGTAGGACCCAGAGGCTTCTTGAACAAATCGGTCAAAAGCTTATTCAACTATACAACTACTTTTCCTACTTCACATGCAACCACATACTCTACTTCAAAACTACTCAAAGCAATGATATCTTTCCTTCTACTAATCCATGAGATCATGGTGGATCCCAAACTAAATCATCCACTTGTAGTTCTTCTTCGATTGGTCTCATTACCACCCGAATCAGAATCAATGAAGCCAATCAATTTGACTTCCTTTCTATCATATTTTAGATAGTCATGTATAGTGACATGAAGATATCTCAATATATTCTTGGTAGTTATTTAGTGATCATGATGAGGCTCCAACTGAAACTAGCTAAGAATATTCACAAGAAAACATATAGTTGGCCTATTATTTACCAGATACATTAGAGAACCTGCCAAGTTACGATAGGAGGTAGGATATATGAGACTTGAGTTAGATCTCCTCAACTTCTTGAGATTGGTGATCATAGGAGTAGTCATGGGAATGGAATCCATCATCCCAAATTTCTGCAACAACTTGATGATATACTTTCCTTGCCCCAGATATATCTCCCAAGGCTTCTTCCATACTTCCAAACCTAGGTAATAGTGCATCAATCCTAGATCCTTCATCTCAAATTAGGTTGTTGGCATCTTCTTGCTTTCGTGTATCCTTCACTCCACACCTGTAATGAATAGATCATCCACATATAATAGAATAATGGATGTCTCACTATCCACAACCTTGATGTAGAGATTTGTATCAACATTATGCTTCAGGAACCCAATTCTTAGAAGGTATGCATCCATTCTTTCATTCCATGCCCTAGGAGCTTGCTTCAAACCATATAGGGCCTTCTTGAGTCTACACACATGAGTTTCTTTCATATTTACTTCAAAGCCTTCGGATGTTCAATGTATACTTCCTCATCAATTATTCCATTCAAAAAAATTGTCTTTACATCCATTTGATGGATATTCCATCCCATTGTAGCTACCAATGAAACCAAATATCTAATGCTAGTATACCTTGTAGTGGATGTAAAGGTTTCTTCATAATCTATGCCTTCCTTTTGAGAGAAACCCCTTGCAACAAATCTATCCTTTTATTTTTCTATACTTCCATCAACAACATTCTTGATCTTGTAGATCCATTTGGAGGTGACAATTGATTTGTCACTAGGTCTAGGAACAATTTCCGAAAACCCATTCTTGATGATGGATTGATATTCTTCCTACATTGCCTTCTTCCCTACTTCTTGATGAGAAACTTATCCAAATGTAGATGGTTCAAATTCAATCAATTTTGTCATATATGCAACATATCCAAAATATATTTTTTGCCTTTTACTTTCTCTAAAGGTTCCTTTCATAGGTCCATGTCCTTCAGCATCTTCAAGAGTGGTGTTTAACCAATTTTGTCTCTTCCTTGTGTTCGGTATGATCACATGTTGAATAGGCTCACTTGATCCTTCTTATTCTTCTTGAATTGTATATGGATTTTCATGTTGTTGTTTTTATTCTTTGAATAATTGTATATCTTCATCATCATAATCAATAGGAATGTCCTTGTATCTTTTGTGCACATGAATTTCATCAAATATAACGTCCCTTCTTACTTCAATATGTCTTTCGTCCTTAATCTAGATTCTATATGCCTTTGAGGAGAGACTATAGCCAATGAATATCCATTTGATTCTTGTAGAATCTAGCTTCTTTATTTATTCCTTTGGAACATGGATATAGGTAGGACTACCAAATATTAAAAGATGGTCAACACTTGGATTGTTCCATGTGAATGCTTCCTCAGGTGTCATATTCTCAAGAATTATATGAGGACTTCTGTTTTGAATATATAATATTGTCATTGTCTCTTTTCCCCATATAAATTCTCGTTAGTCTTGATTAAGGAGTATTATTTGAATACCTTCTTTAATTGTCCTATTATTTCTTCGACAAATCCATTTTTTTCGAGATAGTAGGGAACAATGAGCTCCCTCTTAATTCATACCTCCTTACAATATGAAATCAATTCTTTAGAAGTGTATTCCCCGCCATTTTTGAATCTCAAAGTCTTTATTTTTCTTTTGGTTAAGGTTTCCACTTCAGATCTAAACTCCTTGAATTTCTCAAATACTTCATCCTTTTTCTTGAGAAGGTAGAGTCATGTATTTCTAGGGTGATCGTCAATGAATGTTACATAGTAAATATGACCTCCAAGTGATTTTTCAGACATAGGCCCACACACATCAAAATGAATGAGGTATCATATTTCTTTAGACCTTGTTTCACTATTTGTAAATGGTTTTATTATATTTTTACCCAAACAACATCCCTTGAAAAATCCTTCATGATCTTCTTTAATATTGGGGATGCCATGAACCAGTTGATTTAGAGTGGGAATGACCTTGTAGTGTAGATGACCATATCGTCTATGCCATAGATCAATGTGATTGATTTCCATATGAACTAGAGCTTGAAGAGATGGTGTAATGACTCTATATAAGATTCCTTCACAAACTCCAATAACCCTAGCTTTATCAATGTTTGAATCTTTTCACCAAACCAAAACCTTTCCATCAAAAAAATCAACTTTGTCCCCTTTATCTTCTAATAAATAAATTGAAAGAAAATTATTTTTCAAACATGGAACATATATCATATTGTTGAGATGTAGTTTAGCTCCATTCTCCATCTTCAATGATGTTGATCCCAGACCTATAACAACATAGCTTTTGTTTTCTCCCAATTCCACTGCATGAGAAGATGTTTCCTTTTATAGAGTGTGAAGTTGTTTACTTTCCCCTATCATATGCCTTGATGCTCCACTGTCAATAATCCATGCATTATCATAATTAAGTGAACTTGTAAGTGCAACCAAGAAACCTTGTTTTGACCTTGTTGAATACATAGAAGAAGATCTTCTTGAGCAGGCTTCCTACAATATTGAATCCCATTCTCATATAACTTATAATAGAGGGAGAAACCATTTCCTTCAATCCAACAGAGTGATCTTCAATATTTCTTGACCTTTGCTTTGATACCATGTTGAGAAATCAATATTAGTAGAGTTAGGTTTATATTTCTCTTTCTTGATAATCACTTGTGAATTATGTTGGCTTCTTTTACTTCTTTGTTATATTATCTTTCATCAACAAATTACTAAATTATGTGTGTATGAATATCACAAAAGCACAAGACACAAGATGCAAGTACTCTACCAGGGCAAAACCCCTATCTAGGGGAAAACCCAATCAAAATTTCTTCCTTCAATATTTTTCTTGAGACTCGTCAACCTAGACAATGACCTCCTCCAACCACCAAGTCAACTTATTCTTTCAAAAACTTTGACCTTGAAGAAACAACACTTCAACCCAGCAAATCCAAAATTTTGGCCTTCGAGCAGTAGAATCTTCGAACCAACACTTTCATAATTTCACCCCTTCCAGCAGTAAAACTTCGATCCAAAAATTTGCACAGAAAATTCGCATAAGAGAGATAAAGAGATACCTAACAACTTCTACCTTGATTCTTCCAACACTTCTTCTTCTCTTCTTGGAATTTCACACTTTTCTGCCTCTTTCTCTTGGATATCAAACTTGTGAGAGAGATACTCCAAATGAATTTGAACTTCTTGTATATATAGGCTTTAGGTGAGGTCAAATTTCCCTATTTGAGGCTGACTTGATCTCTTTGAGGCTGAATTGGTTTGGAGGTGTCAAATACCTAATTTGACTCAATAATAATCCTTTTTACATGGTTCAAAATCCCAAGAAGGGTGTCATAAAATGTACAATGACTCTAATGACTCAATATAAATCCTAGGTGTCCACAATGGGGACTTTGACTAATAAAATATGACCCAATCATGAAACCCATGCTTTAATAAGTCATTGTAATAATAATAATTTATTTTTTTTTCATTCTTTTGACAAGTACATTACATAATGACTCAAATACATTTATGAAGACCGAACCTAGTTATATTATTTAACAAGTGTTACTATTAACTACTTGTATGCAAGTTTTCATGATCACAAATATTCCATATTTATTTCACCTCATAAATTTCTATCACTTAGGGTATGTATATCGATGATATTAAACAGGTGAAAGGTGTGAAGTAAATGGGTGAGATGTTTTTGGAATTTTGAGATTTATGTCCACTATCTCCCATGAATGTTGGCTTTAGTATCTTAAATTATTATTTATTAAGTGTGTCCTATATAACATACTTCACATGCAAAATAGTAACAACTGGTGATTATATAGGGAAACGAGAAATCTACATTTAAACAACATTGAGAACATTGTTGATTAAGCATGTGTTTTTAGGTACAAAGAAAAAAATGGCTAGGAGAGGAAGGAAAAAATATATTTCCAACAACTTACTTGTACAGATCAATAATAAATTGCATTGGTCAATTAAATATTATTGGTATGTGAACCTACCGACCAAACAAAAGAACAACAACACAATTTGGATGAGAAGATTGATGATATCTAAATGCATTCCTAAGGCTTTTCATTTCAGATAAATTGTTTATTTGTGTGCAAAGAATTTTTATTCAACAACAAGAAAAATCATGATAGCAGTGAAGAAGATCCCAATTTCTCTGACTCCCAAAGAATTCACAATGATATTCAAGCTACGAGAGCCAAATAAGTTCCCAAAGTTTTCAGAAGTAGACAATTTCCTGTACTGACAAGAAAGTGGGATAAGCATTATTCAAGAATTCATTTTTCCAAATTCCCAGGTTCCTTTTGGTATTTCCTTTCTAGATATTTCTTTGTTCAGATAATTGTTTAGAGAATTCTCTTGGATTTTTTCTTGTGTTATGGGGTGAGAAACTACAACAAACGTCCAAAAATCCATACTTTATGTCCTCTACGAATCCTACAAAAGATATTAATTATTCGACTAGGATAACCTCATTTCCAATGAATTAGCTTTCTAGTTAGTTAATTTGTCCAAGAGAAATAGTTTCTTTTTGAAGGCGTATATGCTAAAAACCCTTGTGTCCAACCACGAGTTTCATGACCTGCCCCATACACCTAATTTCAATCTACATGAAGAAATAATGCAGTTTTAGTATCCCATATTATGGAAGCATAAAGATTCATTTATTTTTTGTCAAATCCAAGATTTCTTTGTAAGAAAATTCAATTACATTATAACTATACAACACCCCACCCGAATATTAGTACAAGCCCAAGTTTTCCTCTGGGGAAAAGGGGTCCATGAAAAAATATAAGTAATACCATGATTTGAATTTATGGATTTTAAGGTAAGCCACTTTTTTTTCAATTTTGTTTTATAGATAGGTATTTTTTTGCCAAAGTTTTCAGCCAATACCATTCATGTTTATTTTTAAATGAATGCAAAAAGAAGAAAAAAATATTTCTTTGACATTTACTATTGAGGAAGCCACTATGAAGAACATGACTCATGTTGAAAAGCTTACAAACTGTTAAAATTCTTTTAACTAAAGTGATATTGAAGGCATTCAAGTCTTTGATCCATAAGACATATTTTCCAGACAACTAACTAATGTTAGGTATGTTAACTTGTTTACAAGAATTGCAAAAATAGGTGATGAGAATCACACTGCCTTGTCCATAAATAAAGAGTTGGTAATGGATATTGAAGAAATTTTTGAATAATCTAATGTCACTACAGAAGGAAGATACAAGAAAAGAGGCACAAACCCTATCCAAAAACATCCACATTTCACACTTGGTATTGGTTCAAGTTCATCTTCCAATCAAAGGAAGAGAAATGATACCTCAAGTGGGAGAATGATTAATAATGGGTTATCAAGTAGAAAATATGAGGAAGAAGCACCTTTTAGATTCACTCTAGAGAGAGCACACACAACTAAATCAACTAAAGACAAAAGTCCCAAAAAGACAACAAGTATCGAAGAAGTTGTAGACATGGAAGTTGATAGAAGTACACCGCCTTATTGGGTTAATGCTTATTTTGCATAAAATCAAAAAATAATGGAACAAATTGCCAAGGAAATCATCACTTTTGATGGTTTCCCTATCACATTGTAGAATGCAAGCTCGGATAGAGGAAGTACATATTTGAAATTTGAAAAAGTAAAGGTTCATACTAAAAATTGTATTGGTCAAGCACAAATCGATGTTGACGTGTTTGGGGTTGGAGCCACAACGCTCCTAAAGTTGCATCAAACTATAGGTAAGGCACTCACATACTATATTAGTGAATAGGAAGAAAAAAACCCTATGTTGAAAGCAATAATAAAAGATCTATAAGAATCTCTAAATCCAATTCCTTTGTTTATGACACAACTTGCAATATAAGCACCAACATTGGAAATTTATACCCCTGGTACATCCCATTGATTTAAGAAAGCAATCAACCTCCTCAATGGAGTAAAATCATATATTATCAGTGATATAAATAAAATATTGAAAATTATTGAAGATTCATACGAAGCAAATTTCAATATGAGGTCTTTAGCATAGAGAATTATATCATTTGTTGACAGGATTAAATATGATTTTTCGCTGGAAAATAATTTCACAAATAATTATTTATCTACTTTTATTCAGAAGATTGATTCACTCTCTGATATAGAAATAAAACATAAAGACCTCCAAATAGCTAGCCAAATAAAGAAAATTAAAGCTAGACAATTTGTGAATATCAGGATACTAGAGGAAATCAATTCTAAATGTAATAAGATATATGATAGAAGAGGTGATGCATTTTTCAAGGTGCTAAAGAATGTTGAATATTTTCATAGTCCAAACATTGCAAATAACTCTGGATTAATTTTGAAAAATATTTTAATAGCACAATTAAACAATCTAAAACATTCAATGGGACTAGAGTTTGATATTATAATTTATTTTACTTAAGAGGAAATTAGTGAATGTCTAGTTAATTTTGTTGATGTTAATAAAGATCATTTTGTCTTCACTACACAATTGTAGGGAGAGGCTCAGGAAATTGAGGAGGAGATATTCAATTAATGTGTCAAAATGTACATTACAATCTCTATGGTGAAATATTACGTTCAAAATTGGCTAGAGAAATCCCTCCAAGATATCATGAATTCAAAAGACAACTGACACTTCAACAATCACATTCCATGATTTCTAATGTTGTGAGAATTCTTAAATCTTGGAACATTCACTTTTCTCTTTACAATGTTTGATCATTCAAGTTTCTTGATTGTGTTATCATGACTTAACCCAATTCCTGGATGTAGTTTCTTGTTTTTTTTAGGTACCTTCTTCAAATTACGATTCATGAGAGCCCAAACCTAGTCTTCATTGGGATGAATGCATTTACTTTTTTGACTAAGTATCATGATTTTGATGAGTGCTTTAAGCACTAAACATTATTTTCCACATCAAAAACATCGGACACAATTTAATAGCTAAATGTAAGTTCAATTAAATTATAGCTTCCATCCACACATGCCTTTCTTTTAGAGATAAATAATCATTTATTATGTGTATCTAATTTATTGACCACAACTTTAATTTTATCGTTTTCATGCAAGTTTATTATTTCCTTTAATATTGATCATAATGGAATATTTGAAACTATATCTTACAACTTTTCTTTACAACTATTTTCGGAATGTAGCGACATATAATTGAGGGAACATGTGAGAATGGAATAGTGACTGACCTGCTAGGTTAAAGTGGAAAAATATTATAATTACTAATTTGAGCAACTTCTGGGATTAAAAAAATGTTGATCATCATAAATGAGGGGCCTTGAAGTATATCTTCAACTCTAGTTCTGGAGCTTTGGTGGAAATCATGTTATGTTCTCTTTTTATCTGATTACTTTGTTCCAAATTTAAGTCTATTAACCAATTTCATGAAGAATTCTGAGATAATGTTTTGCATAAGATCTTATATAGGTCTCAATTCTATGGTGTTGGCCAAAAACATTAATTGAGCATGAGTTTTCCAGATTGTGCTTTTAACTTTTATGTTATATATAATGTTTAGTTATTAATCAACATGAAAATGAAGGTTTGATAAGACTTTTGGGTCTCAGAAATCTGTTCCATCTGTAGCATTTATTTTAATCATGGTTATGATGATTAGCATTTAAATCTGGATACAAACCTTTCTACTATAGATGTGTTGATTACTGTCTAAGATTTTTCAAGCGGGAATACTTATAACAAAGATCTATATACATTACCAAATGAGGGAGACTATGATTGTTGACTTTACACTTATCTTTTATGTGAAAAAACGAATTTAGTAAATTCTCACAAATAAATAATTGATGTGAATTTAAACAAAATTTACTACTTTAATGTCTACGTTTGTGTTGCATGCATAAATTAGGTGTAAGACCAAATTTATTCATGCTTGTGTAATATTGCGGAAGGAGTCAAATGATAGTTACACCTTTACCTCCACACATGGTTTACGTATGCACATGGTTTACTTCCACATAGAATTTAGCTTGCCACGTGCCTTGTTTCTAGACAGTCTTTGTCTCGACACATTCTTATGTGGAATAAAACTTCCCCTTTGACACACATACTCACTTTCACATATCCACATGCATTCTCACCTCCGCATACTTCTTCAGTGCACCTACATCCCGTAAAACACTTTTTCTGCATTAATGTGGATTTAAACCAAATTTCTTTTGATTTAAAATAAAGTACATGGTCTATCAATCTATGACACCTATAAAAAGAAAAGTTGAATTGAAGTTATGATGAATTAGTGAAATATAACCCAAGGTCAAATATTCTTGTCACTTCTCATTAATATTTATGTCATAGTCAAGGTTTTGGTTCTGGAACCTTCCAAATCCCTTTGTGTCCATAAATATAATATAGTTTTCCATCTTAGTTTTCAAAATCAGATATCATGCCATGCGCAAGGTGGTTTTGGCATAGAACCTATGTAACCCAATATTAAATAATGCAATGTTGAGTCAACATGGTGGTATGGATCAACCCACCCATCGGTTTGCTTCATGCAATTAATCATCTTCCTATTTTGCATATGATATACATTGTCCACCATTGATTTAGAAATTTTCCACACACCATACCTTTCAATTAAGATGCATTTTATTGGAGGATGGACCCCCCTCTTGAAGACATTATGCGTGTAGTCCTAGCACCCTACCCCCCATCACTCACATAATGAAAATTCCATTGTGAACTGTCAATGATGTCTAGATAGTTTAGTGGCTTTGCCAACATGATTATAAATTAATTAGTTCCATTTTGGTCCTAGTTTCTGTGGAGTGGTGGAACTTACCTAGTTACCTTCGTACATGGAACATGTGTTTCTTGCATATGGACTTTAGCTTTGCACATATCTTTCTTTAACAATATTTATATCATACATTCATTACCTCTGCACATGCCTTATTATGCATATTCCATACTTTCACCAATGTTAGTGTTCATAATTTTTTTCAAGCAAGGATACTTGTAACACATGCCTTTAGACATTACCAAATAAGTGAGACTATCATTATTGACTTGGTTTATATATAAATAGTATTGGAAATATTTTATGAGTAGAAATTTTCAAATCTAATAAGTTGTTCCATTTAAACAATTAGTGTGAACTTAAACAAAATTTATTTTGTGTTTCATGCATCAAAGCCATAATATGCATTGACTTCTTCCAATATATAGAATATTTTGACTTCTCATCCTTCTACAATATTATTGAAATAGTTGAATGATACTTACCCTTTTTCTTCTGCACATCCTTTACCCCCAAACATTTTTTATTTTTGCATAGAATTTTCCTTCGTAGATGCCTTGCTTCTGCATGACCTTTAACTTTCTACATCCTTGTGCTACACAACACTTCCCCTTCACACAAATTCCCACTTTCATGTATCCGCAGACATTTCTGCCTCCATACACTTGTTCCATACATCTCTACACTGCATACCGCTTCTTTCGCATAGGCACTAACCCACAAAATTGCTTTCTGGCATTTTTCCTTTCTCGCACTCTTTGCTACTCGATGCTATCAATTGTTTCTATGCTACCTATTGAATTACAAATATTTCATGGCATATATTTACCATGGTTTTGTGGTTTTTTATGCTAATGTTTAATACTCCATGATTTTCATCCATATGATATGTTTCTTTTTTCATTTTTTTAAATGTGTGGATTCTATTAAAAACAATTGTAGCTAGATTTCAAACCCTATAATTGGTAAAACAAAATTAGAAATCACTTTACCTCCACACAAAGTTTATTTTTGCAAGGAATTTAAAACAATACGAAAAAATTTAACATCTTATGCATTTGAAAACTTTAACTAAGCATATATAAAAAAAAAAATATATTTTTAAAGTGAAAATTGTTTTCAGAAAAGATACAATTATAGAAGTAGTTGTGTGGAACAACAAGTTTATGAAGTCAAGAATGTGTGTGCAGAATAAAGGTTCTCTTGCACATACCCCTATTTCACACAACCTTTATTCTAGACACTAAAAAAAATTATAGTTTGATGTTGATTTAACGTACACATGCTACAATTTAACCGAATTAGATAATTAGTGTGAATTTTAACCAAATTTATCAAATTTGGCTCCACATATAATTTATTTTTGCATACGCTTTACCCTTGCAAATGCCTCATTTCTTAATAGTCTTTAACTCTGTATATCCTTATACCACACAATGATTCCCTTCTGCACAAGTTCTTCCTTCCACATGTTCACATGCATTTCCACCTCCACACATTTCTTTCATACATATCCACCATTTACAACACTTCTTTTTCATAAGAACTACTTCACACAGTTTCTTCTATGCTAGTTGCTGTCATTACAAATATTTCCTAGTATAATATTTGTAATTGTTTGATGGCTTTTTACACCTTAAAATTTATTTTTAGTACTTCATGCTTTTAATCCATATGCTATGTTTCTTTTTCTTGTACAATATAAATTTAATGATGCTATAAAGACAAGGAATAACTACTTTCCAACTATTTTTAAAACATAATACTTTTCGCATAGTATCACCCCCACCCACATCTTCATATAAATTTATATTTTCCTAATATAATCTGGACCATTGCAGTTTCATGTCTTGGATAATTATTGTACTATTACTTTAATTAACTTACTCTTTTTCATTGAAATTGAAATATTTCTTCTTTATTGTTGTGATATTGGGGGGAGTTAATATGAAAATCATATATTTCAATTTGAACACATCAAATTGTCTTCATGGAATACTTACTTGCATAGGGAAAAAACATAGAGATCATATGAACCAAGAACATTTGCAATAACATAATTGAACTCTTTTTATAAATTATCCATTTCTAAGACTGAATATGGATGATAAATCTATATGTTGTGCCACTTGTATCTCTTTCAATAGTTATTGAAACAATTGCAATGATAGAAGTCAATTATTTCATAATTATGAAATCTTTATAATTATTTCAAATTTCAATATTGACATTAATTCAATATCAAAAAGATTAAACATTAACTAGATTACATGAAATTAGAACAATTACAAGAAATATCAAAGAACTTTGTTCCAAAAATCAAAAGCCATAACCGATAAAGTTTGGACAAATTTTTCTATTGAACAATGTCATGTCAATATTTCACATTCATACTAGAGTGATCATGACGTAGTTGATGCTTTCCTACATTTCATGTGATTTTTTGTAAATAGGATCACATATTACATCTGGTCTGATGAATCCCTAGATTCCTTTCATAATTTCACTTTACAATAGTGAAAAGTCTTCTTCTTAGAAAATTGGAATCCCTTAAATAGTTACATATAATGAAAGTAAAATAAAATATTTTATGCAATTGTGTGTTGATTTTGGCATCATCCTATTGGATAAGTGGTTTGTTGTGCATATATGGAGGGCTTGTGTTGGATGACACTACATACACATTTCTTTTTAAAAAATTTCCAACTTTTCCCTACATTATAGTAACTACTCACATATAATGACTACAACTGGAATTTGGTGTGAGCGTTAAAACACATGCATCTTCCAAATGCTATTGACCTTGAAATAAAACATATATCACTAGCATGTATTTTTATTTCAAATCAAATGTGCAACAAAATCATACAACATAATTTATCCATATAATTCGAGGTCATTCAAAATCTTGAGTTAAATCCTCAACTAATATGTGCCTGCAAATAAATAAATCAAGTAACATGTATGAAATGAATTATTAATTAGACCATGGCAGATTGTTAATCACTTATGTGTACCAAGGTAGACCAATTAAAAATTAACAAAACAAGAAACATAGAAAGAAACACCATTAACCATAATTGCATATAATAAAGTTACACTATCATCATGAACAATGTAACACCGTGTGTACACTATAACAATTCAAATACCTCCTCAAAGTCAAATTGGCGTCTTTATAAACAAATTTCTAAACAAATACCCATATAACACTCATTTAATTAATAACTACTTTATAGACTCTCAAAAATATAAATTAGATACAATTTTATATGTTGATTGTTGTTTAGTAACTTCAATTTTTCCTCTCGAAACAATACCATTTGTCCAACATTCTGTACGTTGGATGTTTTTCTTCTTAGACCTTCGAAAAACTAAAAAATCCTCTTCTTATACCTCTATAACTTCCTCAATCATTGAATAGACAAGTTGTACATATTCCACAACTTTTATAGCTGGAGAAGAAAATTCTTGTTGAGTAAGATATCTCTTCTATCGAGTGCTTAATTGTCGACATAAGGCTTTGCAATTTAACTAAGTATTTTTAGGTAGATTATAAGATAGTTTTCTTGAGGAAATCACCTTGATTCCCTTTCTTCTAAAACTTTTTCTCATATGGAGGTTTTCTCCCTTATTTCTCTTAAATAATTAACTTATTATATATATGAGCTAAGTAAAAATAAATATGAGATTAAATCTTCTATTTTAGACATACTTACATATTCCTTGAAAGAAACTGTGGAGCTGTTGTCACCCCATTCCGTAATTTGTTACCTTTTATGACTACTAGCTTTGAGTATGGATAAGATACAATTAGAGGAACATATCTCTTTTCCTGTTTCATTATATAGGTATCTCAACTTCTTCATCATCATCATTCACAACAAGTTGATGACTAAGCAAATTCGATGAAGAGTACCTTAAATTCTCTAGCCATAAAAAGTACATCTACAAGCTATGAGTTTCTCAAGGATGTCAATTGAACTTTCTATTTCATACCCTTCTATGTGATGAAATT
This sequence comes from Pinus taeda, assembly GCA_000404065.3. NCBI lineage: Eukaryota > Viridiplantae > Streptophyta > Pinopsida > Pinales > Pinaceae > Pinus > Pinus taeda. The sequence continues at coordinate 32,207 of APFE031144205.1, forward strand.
GGGCCTTTGGTGTCATGGAGATTATGGGTTTACCTAGTGATGTAGGCTATCTAATGCTACTTCCTACAACGTTGAAACAAGAATACTTAGGCTTCATATTCCATTTCATTTTGGATTCTGAGAGAGAGTCCTTATTTCTTTGGATTTTGTTCTTTCATTTATTTTGACTTGGAGAGAATTTAGATAAGAGGAACTCACTACATTTTCTTCTTACTACTGACTATTTCTTTCAATAGATTTTCATTCACTTAAGCTATAAATACAAGATCATTTCACCATTACTCTAGTACATGTTAAGAGCATGTGTGGGCCTAATGGTTAAGAGCATGTGTTTCCTCCTAAGAGGTCACATGTTCAAAACCAGAGGGGGGTAGAGTATGTATGCCTTTGTAGACTTAGCAGTCAAATCGCTGCGGGGAGGTGGGTCCCTTGTCCCACAAACAAGGGAGTCTCATACACCAATTTGGTGTCTGGCTTGGCTGTGACCTTAAAAATGGATATTAATATTATTATTATTACAAACATTTATAATTTTGATAGTAATTTCCATTAAGGTCTAAAAATATGTTTTACACCTGACTCTTTATTGAACAAATATGCAATTAATTTCATTTAAATGTGACATACCTCCAATCTATGCATTAACCAAAATAAAATTGATTATGCTTAATTACCAATGTTAATACTTAAAGTACATGGATTAATGCTTTAATTGCAATCATTAACACTAATGTTGTGCCATGATGGAAAATCACTTTCATTATATAATGTAAGACCTTTACTCTTTTCGTTAATCCTTAACTTTACTGCTATATGATGAGATTTTCTAGCTCTTGACGTGGAAAAATGATATAGATAAGATACTAATATGTAACCCCTTTGAGAGTGACATGTGTCAACTAGAAAGGGTTTTGCACTAATGTTTTTGTTAAATGATATAAATATCCCCATCTCATGAGAATTTGCGATGAGAGATGAATCACTAAGCCTGATGTGGCTACTGTACTCCACTTGGCACCTCAATTTTGATACTACCAATCATTGGCTAGATCAAAATGCATAAATCACATATTGGAACTACCACATTTCCCTATTTTGGGACTATATTTCATCACTTTGCACACTATGCTTGCCACAATCACTACTTCCAACTAAGGTTAATTAAAAAAAATTGAACATTAATTTTCACGTTATTTGACACACACATTCTCTTGTTCCGCGACACCATTTTGGTGAAATTTCATATAAGTTCAATCAACCTCCAGTGACATGTATTAACACACTAAAAATTAATCAAGGCTTGACCATATAAATAACAAAAAATCCCCTACCAGTAAAATATAAGTCTTTTCGACATTTATTGGGCGAATTGATGCGTAATCAAGGCATCATTTGAGTGCTTAATAAAATTTACGCTGAAGAATTTTATAAACCATTGGGGGTAAACAAATAAAAAATGTGCAGAGTGTTATGCAACCAGTATCCATCCCATCAAATTGAGGAAATGGGAGGTGCCGCCATGCACAAAAAATTGTTAGGCAAGTACTATGTTGCTATGAAACTATCCCACTTATTTCTATTTGTTTAGAATTTTGGAGCGATTTTTTATCTTAATTTTATTTATTTTGATTAACCCATATTTAATATTTATATAGTACAAATATATTATAAAGTAATTTATTATTTGTCATTTATGTTTGATGGTCCACTTCTTTTAGGATTTATTTATTTGCATGACTTGATTATTTTATATGTATAACCTTTTTATTATTGCTTAATAGATTTAACTTATTTATAAGTATCTATTATAAGTTTATTTGTTTCCTAAGATTATTATAAGTTATTATGCTTTATAATTTAGGTATATTAGTTAGTTTAATTTATTTGTTATTAATATTTTAGAAGTATGGCTTTTTATTTTCCAATTTATTATCTAATTATTATTAATAATTTATAATTTAGTTTTTGTTATTTTTTAATTATTATTTTTAATATTTTAGTTATTATTTATTAATTTATTTATTTGAAGAGAATTTTTTTATGTTTAAATAAAAATATATGTATTTCATCCTCCATAGGAGACCCAAAAAGTGTGTATGAACACTTTTATTAGACCTTTAAACAAAAAGAAGCTTTTAGGGCCTTTTACAAAAAATAAATTTCATTGTTCCTACACCTTCTAATATAAATGACCCAAAAAAACAAAGACAAAATTATATGCCATTGATTGCCCTCAACAATCTTTAGTAATAATACAAAAAAAAAACATTCTAGAGTAAATAAGAAGTTATGAAATGAAGGACATATCTTGAATCAAATGACCATTAAAGAACTCATGAGAACTAAAAGACCCTTCTTGGAGGGATAATGCTTATTTTGAAATCTCATTAATCTTGAAATTTAGTTCCTTGTATATCTGAGAAAAATATGTCCATTCAAAGCTATGAATATATACCTATATCTGAATAAACAAGGATTGAAGCCAAGCCTTCTAAATGTTGAATTTATTTTTAACCCATTCTATGACAACTTTTGAATCCATCATGATCTATCATTTTGATAAACTAATTTTCTTTGCATGATACAAAAGAGACCATAATGTTGCAAATTATACCTTCATGATAGATCATAGACCTAGAGCATAGTGGAGATGAAATAGATGAGAGAAATTTATATGAAAGATTACTCCTAGACCTCACTGAGGGGGATGGTCTTGACTAGCACCATCAAAATACCCCCAAGGAATCTTAAAATCTAGAGGCATTACAAATTTGTGAGATTTTGACTTCTTTATTTCACACCTATATTCCTTAATTTTGCAATCATTTTAGAAATAGTTTCCACTAGGACTGATTGATCCTATAACATACAAATTTACATCCCACCAAATAAAGTAAGGGAAGAAAAAAGGTAGAGAGAAAACACAAACCATACTATCATCATCAACCATCTTCTTACGGTTTCTTCTAAATTGGGAGCATTTTGATCAACTTTGGGATGAAATTTTTTGACTAGCACATTCAAAACTTGGACAATGAAAGGAAAATCAACGAAAATGTGGAATATTAATTCTGGCTCACTTCTACATAATGCACATTTTCTTGAGAAAATCTAGTATATTTTCATCCTATTGTCCTAGGTGAGCAATTTATTGCTCAAATCTAGCCATAGGAAATATTTTCCTTGAGAGGATCATGAATTTTCAACACAATATCCCTCCACTTCCTCTTATCTCCCTAAAACTCTTCCTTTGCATGAACCTTATATCCTAAATTTTTAGAGAAGACTCTTGTTACAAGATTTTGTGACAAATAGTCAAACTTGATGAAACAAAAAACTAGTTTTCCTTCATAAGAAAACCACTCATTAGCCAAAGGGCCATCATGACCAAAATAACTAATAGATAACCAATTTCCTCTACTTATCAATCTTGGCATGGGGATTTAATATCCCAAAAGGAGAAAAGTCACCTATCATGTAATCTTGACATAAGATCCTTAGAACATTTATAATTCTCATCCATCCTAAGCCATAGGTATTCACCTAGATGAAAATTTTTACCTTATGGATCCACCAAATTGTTTAGGGACTAATTAGAGAGAAAAATACCACAAATCGTTTACAAATAATTGAACTATTCTTAATAGACTTCCTCGAAATCTGAAACCAATCCTTAATTAAGAGATTTCTTAGGTATTTCGAGGTCATAACCCTTCCCCAAATTTGTTTGATATATGTAAGCCTCTAAATAAATTTTTTAATGAGTGTTTGGATGAAAAAAAAATAGTTTACTAAGTTATCCCCCCAATTTCTTGGGACGGGGATATTGAGCCACCTCAATTATTTGATCCCATCTAATTTCCTGCAACTTGACCAAAGAAATTAAAATCTATCCTTGCATATTTTTGTGAGAATACCTTTTGGTACCTTTCATATTGAAGTCCAATATATCAAGATACTTTCCAAAATAGCTTTTAAGATAACCAAATATCCTAGTTTGTACAACCAGTAGTTTACTCACAAGGATATCTAAGCTTCTACTTTTTTTAATAGCTAGAACTAATCCTCATAGGAATGTGTGTTGAGACTCAATGTAAAACAAATATATTTCATTCCTTCTTCCATATTTTTCCATGAAAAAACAACTGATGAATTTAACTGACGTTGCACATACTCTCCTAGAAAATTATAAAGGAGGCATGTTTTTTTCATATTTTTCTCCATACCTATTACTTAATATAATAGATCCCAAATTTTATCTATAACATTAAATTCTTAAGGATTTCTTGCACCAAATAAGGAACATTTTCAATTAACAATAGATGAGAAATAGACCTAGATTCAAAGACATTTACACCTTGTAACTCTCCATTTGATCTTGGATCATTTATAAGCTTACTTATCCATTCAACTACTAAAATAAATAATGAATGAGATAGGGGACAACATATCTTAGGCCTTTGGAAGAAAACAATTATTTGGAAGGAGAGACATTAATGAGGACAACAAAATAAGTTTTACAGATTCTTTCCATAATCCAATTTACCATTGGAAAGTACATTCCCATTTGAATTAGGACAAGGTGGCTAAAGACCCAACTGACCTTATCATAGACCTTGGAAATGTCAATATTGAGAAATACAGAAGGGATTTTGTGAATTTAATAAAATTCACAGCTTCTTGAGACAATTCTAATACATCATGGATTTTATCGGTTAAAAGAGTGTAGAGAGGATTTTTTCCTTCGATAGTTTGATAAAATATCATTCATTTATTTATAAAAAAAACTCTAGGAAATAGTTGGATTATTTTCAAAATTTCTATGACGAGGAAACCAACAGGTTCTTTAAATAAATTGATGAAGAAAATGCTATTGACCTTCACCTTCTCTTTGACACATCGGATATAGATGCCTCCATAGACTTAATTTCCTATATTGTGTTCAAGTTTTTTCCTGTAACTTACAAATTTGTGAAATGTTTCATAATAATATCTCCTTTAGAAATCCAAATAAATAAACTCTTTAAATCCTATAATTATTCTTCTTTAGCAAACATATTTCTCCTTAGGGCGATAAGATAATTTAGAGTAGAATCATCATCTTCCAAAATTAAAATCTAGATTTTTTCCACCATGGCAATGATATTTTGTTCCATTTCCAATAGTAATGATTGAGAATTTTTATGTAATACCTAGGCCACACTTTGGAGGCCTCATTTACCCTCCCCACGTTATCTTAAAATTAGTTCATATATGGGACTACTAGTTCTTCTTTGATATGTATCCCTAAATAGGAGAACAAGATTCCATAATCCTCTTCTAATAGAAATAGGGGTTAAATTTTAAGGGAGAATGTGGTTTCCACTCTTTGATTTCCATATTGAAAATAATTGGAATATGATATGATGTTCCTCTTGATTCCACCTAGGAATTTAATGGCTAGGGACCATCAAATATATCTTTAGGGATTATAAAATAATTTAGAATTTTGGCTATATTATAATTTCCCTAACAAACACTTCCCTAGGTGTGGATCGATTTAGGAGGGGCCAAATCCACCAGATTCCTAGCAAATAGGGTATGATGGAAAAATACTTCAAGTAGGTCCCTACAGGGATGAACCCCCCACACTTCCCTAAGGGAGAGGGTAAAGTTTAAATCCCCTTGCAAAATCACATTAGATGCACGAAAAAGGGATGTTGTGATGACATTTTCCTTGAATTACTTTCTATCCTTATACAAACCATATATATTAATAAAATGAACCTCTAAATCAACGAAGATCCCAAAAAAAGGAAGCAACCAAAAATTTCAATAAGATTTAGACTCCATGATGTTAATAAGCCACTAGATAACCCATCAAAATTCGTTGATATAAAAGACCAATCCTTTAATGAAGAATAAAGAGAGTCCTAAGTTTTCAAGCTCAAGCACATTGTCTCCTGAATGAAAATCATGTCTATAGAGTGTGATCTCACTCAGCATTTTATGTCTAGGATATTTGGGAAGATCCAAATTTCTCTCACATTGGAAAGATAAATCATTGATGAAGATTTTCACAATCCATCCCCTCTCTAAATGCCCGAGTAATTGTAGACTATATATCTGTTGACATTGTTGGATCCCACAAACATATAAGGGATCTCCCCAATATGAGGTCCCAATTAGACCTCACATTATTTGGTGTAGGAATCCCATCCATAAATATGGCCTAACTGCTATTGACATAGTGATTTTCCTTGGCTTAAGCAATTAGCATGAGAGAGTAATGAGCATGTTATTTTGAATGAGAAATAGAGTGTGCCTTGCAAACTATTCAATTGTAGATGTATCAAGGTTCTTGGACTACAAGGGAGAGAAAGTAAGCCTCTAAAAGAAAAGTAATATTACTAATTTAGTGAAAACGCACACACATGAATAAGAAAGAATTGTTATACATCAAGAGAAATAGTTCACATAGATGCTACAATCATTAAAATAATCACAACACGTTTCCAACAAGTTGAGCACCAAAGTCACTGAAATGGTTCAATTACTTTAGTACATAAGAAAGCCAACATAAAATGCAAACATTAAAAGTGTAATATCAAAACATCCACGATCTATGCATGAAAATGTGTTGGCAAAATGGCTTCAAGTATTAAGAAAATGTTCCAAGATACATGAGTACAATGAACATCACTAACTCCAATAGTGGAGTGTTAGAGCCACTAATTTCTCCCCAAAAGTATTATCTCTATCTCTCTAATTCCTTGTGGGATAATCCAAGGTTAAAAGTATTTTACTTGGATAATGAGGTTCCTTTTATAACTTGAGGCATGACCTTTCATATCCTCCTAAATCTTGAATTTCTGACTTCTAATGACCTTTGGACTTATATGACTCTTGAACTTCCAAATGACTTTTGGAATTACATATGACTCTTGGAATTACAGGTATTTTGGACTTCTTCACAAGTCACTTTTGTCCATACTTGACTCCTAGACTTCTAATTCTTTGTATTTACCATAATTACATCATTACATCATGATTTCCACATCATCATGTGGTGAGGACATGACAAGTCACTATCATTGATGACTAGGAATCATAGTGATTGATGACATGGACTTGCTTGGAAGGTGACCAAATTGCCACTTTTATTACTGATCTTGCATGTAGCTTCCATGTTGTTGATGCCTTTAGCCTCCAAAGGGTCTTTAAGTTTATGGATTCCTTTGGAATACTTTGATCATTAGGATTTCAATGTGTCCTTTATTCTCAAATTCTTCCTTTGAATTCCCTCTTTTCCCGATCTCTTCATGCGTAATTTCCATGATGTTTTGGAAATACTTGCAAATGAAATCACTCATGGCAAGCAAGAATCAACCTGTAAAATATCCTATTATAACATGTCTCATGTAAATTTTCTATTCATGACTTAAAAATGCACTTAGGAAGAGAAAGGAGGAGTTTTGGGCATAAAGGCAAATTGCAAAAGGCTAAATGTATAGCTTTGCGACTTTGGGATGTGTTAGCTCTGCTACAAATTTCAACATTTGAAGATCAAAGATAGCTTGGCCATGTTGTTTTATGCTCAAAGGGAGCTCACAACAGTCTATTTCATTCTTCCCTTTCATTTCCCTTACATTCTCTTCACTCCCATTGTCCCTATTTTCCTCCAAAATCCTTTGTAAACCTTAAATTACCTTTTACCCCGTTGTTTCTATTTTATTCCAAAAACCCCCATAAACCCATGTTTCTCTAGCTCAGGTGCTTAACACATGAACCCGCACCATCATAACCCTATGTCACTTTTTCAATCTCAACCATTGATTACCCCGATCTAACGGTCTCTATCGAATCTCCCGCTCGCTAAATCGTCATCACTTCCCCGTCGTTAATCGCACCCACCGCGTGATTTAACGGTAGTCACTTTCCCCGTCGTCGTGACCTGCACACGCGATAACCCGCGGGGGGGTTTTCTTCTATCATGTGTCACATCATGCCTGTGTTCGTTGCCCATTATAAGGATATTGCCTCCTCCGATAGGCGGTGCAATAAAACCGCTTACCGCCACTGTACCCTTCTCCCGCACATTATCTTCCCCGCATCTTCCGCGTTTATCGACCATTGGATCTCCCCGCCCGAGATCTCCCATTTCCCTTTCTTTTGATATCCTCCATAGATTGATCTCTTTCGTCTGTCTGTTTCATCCAACGGCCCATTTTCTTCCTCCATCCATCCACGTCCATATTCATTCTATACTCCCAAAGGAAGAAGGTGGCCAGCTACCTGTACCCAGTACAATTAATCTTCAACAAACTGCATTTAAAGAAGGATGGCCAAAGAACACAACATTAATCAGAGCTAACACATCCCAAAGCCGCAAAGCTATACATTTATCAGTTATGGATCATTCTTTCATAGGAAATTCTACCTGCTCATGAAGGACAACCAAGTACCAAAGAATGTCAAATGTATTCATTAAAGCAGCAGATTGTAGCAGAGATTCATATCAAATAATTAATGTGGTTGGTGGTCCATTATGACCCCTCCACACATAGGATAGCAGTTCATTTTGTAAACAAACTCTATATATACCCAAAAGACAGATCAAGTATGGGATGATGGTTGATGGATGTTATTTTGATGTAAGATTCAACTTCTGGAGACCGTAACTGTTGTGATACTTGCAGCGTCTGGTCTTCATTTTCAGCTAATACAAGCTTATTTTGCTGTTAATTGGTCACTTTCCACTTCTTCTTTGTTCTAGGTTGTGCCTGTTATACATTTATTCATGTGCCCTTGACATTCAGTATTAGAGGGGTTGTCATCCCACCTCTGTGTTAGATCCTAGTATGTCACATTGAATTTTTATGCAGGTTTCTGTTATCTTGGTGCCAGAGAGCTGTCATCCTGTCTGAGCATTAGGAAATAGATTTACAGACCTCTTTACTGATTGCAGCCGGCCATCACAGGGTCCTATGCATCTGCTGGTGTGGTCAGTATTCTCCATCGTCATCTTATCCTCAAACTGTGAGTAATTGGTGGTCTAAATCCTTGTAGTCTGAGGGTGTTCACCCATGTTTGGGGTCAAGCATAGTAGAAGTGGTTATGTGGCTTGAATATGCGTCATTCCTTCCATTCATCCAATTTCCAACATTTTTGTCGAGTTTGTAATGTTCCCGAGAATCTCTGATATACAACCTAGGACAGTTTCTTGGGGTGATAACATTAATTGGCATCATTGCCAGGAAGAGGAGATTGAAGCTCAGCTTCCTTGGGAAACAACACAGTTCCAAGCTTTGATGATAGACAATGTTTGGACACATTTCTGGTTGTAATCATCTATCTGGTGACTCTACTGGAGGACCTACCTGGTGGCGACTTCACATTGCAGTTCTCGCTTTGTTTGTGAGACACACACGAAGAAATCCTCAGAAATCACCAGCTGACCCAGTGCCTGACCCTGAAAATATTGTTAAATAGAAGAAAACATCATAGAAAGGGGCATTAGGATCAAGTAAGCCTAAGAAAACTTATGCATCTCCGAAAGATAAAGTCATAGCTGAAGATTTATAGTTTGACGATTTAGAACCCAGCACTATTAGTAAGGAATTCCTTCAGAGATTGATATAGCCCCTTGCTCCGTTAGTTCCCCTTTGGATCTGAGTCTAAGGATAACATCCCATATAGTCCATAATATCCCTTTGTCTCTGTCATCCATTTCATTGTTTCCCACTATTCAATCTACCAGTAGCATTCCACATACCCCAGTCATGGCAGGCCAACAAGCTCCCACAAGGATGGAAAGGATTGTTGCTGCTAGGTATGGACCCCTAGTTTTGCCTGTTCCTTTGAATGCCATGCCTATAGGAGAATATCAGAAATATATGCCTAAGTTCATTGGTACAGATGGGATGACTGCTGAAGAACACCTTGAGGCTTTTTATAGTTATGTTGATAACTTGGATATAAGTGAGAATGATGTGTGGATGAGAGTTTTTGTCTAGAGCCTTGATGGAGAGGCCAGAAAGTGGTTCAGAGAATTGACCCCTACATATATTGCTGATATTGAAGATTTAGATTATGCATTTTTGAAGCAATGGGGAGATAAAAAGGACTTGCTGCATTACCATACTGAATTTGGTAACTTGAAGAGATAAAATGGGGAATCTTTGTCTGATTTCAATAAAAGATTTAATAGGATGTATAGTAAAATACCCGCTGAGGTCAAGCCAACCCCCACCTTGGCCCAACTCACTTATGCCAATGCTTTTGACTCCGATTTCTGCTTATTGTTGAGAGAAAGAAGATGTGCCACTCTGGCTGATATGCAAGATGCATCTCTAGAAGTAGAATCTAATATTATGGCTGCAGAAAAACTTAAAAGTCATGCTGACAGAAGAAGGCAGAGAGGTGAGGCTTCTTCTTCCTCTACTTCATCATTAGAGCCTAAATTAGATAAAATCACTAGAATGATAGAGTCATTGGTTGCGGAGATATCTAAGCTGAAGATTGAGCAGAACTCAGGAAAAACAAGGCAGCAAAACACATTTGATCCAAGAAATCCCAATCCATTTAGAAGAGCAAATGAATAGTTACAGATAATTTAGAGGGGTAAAGAAACAAATGAAGAACATAAAGTTGAAGCTTCTTTCCAAAATGAGGTCATGGAGGAGGAACAATTTGAAGATGAGGATGAAATTCATTGCATGGAAGATAAAGGCAATGCTACCTTTTTTACATTGGCTAAGTATGAAGAGTCTTTGCTGCAAGAACAAGACAGTCAAAGATGGGACAGGGAAGCTGTTCTATAGACTGGTGGGCAGCAAAGGTATAATCTGAGGTCACAAGCAAGAAATGTCAAGGAGAACCCTGCCCAAAGATCTGTTGTCCAAACAGAGTCACAGAATTCCAGACAGAAGAAACCAGTAGCTGACCCAGTCTTCCTCAAAGCTCCAGTTCAAGAGGTAAGAGGTCCTGACAAGTCATCTTCCCCTTCCAGATTTGAAGCAGAAGTCCAGAAGTTAAAAATATTTGTGCCTCTGTTAGAACTTGTAAAGAGTGAAGTGTTTAGAAAGCATATCCTTGAGGCCCTTGAGGTGAAAGCTATACAAACCTCCACTGACTCTGTCAATTTGCAATATGATAAGCCTGCTATTGTGCTTAGCCCCATGATTGAATCTGCTGATAATAATTCTCCATCTTTTTATGTCTCCTTGACCATTCATGATAAAATCCTTCACAATTGCCTGCTAAATATAGGGGCTAGCCACAACCTAATGCCTAAAGCAGTCATGGAAGAGTTAGGCCTTGATATCACCGAACCATATCATGATTTATTCTCTTTTGATTCAAGGAAAGTCAAATGTTTGGGATTGATTAAAGATTTAGCTATTACCCTAACTCATCTACCCATGAAGAGCATGGTGATGGATATTGTGGTAGCAGATGTCCCTCCTAATTTTGGCATGCTTTTGTCCAGAGGATGGATTAAGAGACTAGGTGGGACATTACAGAATGATCTATCTTATGCCATTGTCCCAATGTTTGGAGGAAAAAGCAGGAGATTGTAAAGAGAAGCACAGTTGGCATACATCATCAATGATGAGAAGAATCCTTCTAATCATCCCATTTATGCTGTGGACACTGATTTTGGAGCATGTATACCTCAAATAGAAGAATCTCAGAAGGCCTCAATGCATATCAGGAAACAAATAGTTCAAGCCAAGGAAGAGCAAGGAAGTCCAGTTTGGGAGATGTTCTTTGATGGAGCATGTTCCAGGGAGACTGCAAGAGCAAGGGTGGTGTTGGTACCTGCACAACAAGAAAGCACACAATTGTCTTTTAAGTCAACTTTTCAAGTCACAAACAATATAGCAGAGTATGAGGCTCTGATATTGGGCCTTAACGCAGCAAAAGACAGAGGAATCAGAAGCTTAAAGGTGTTTGGAGATGCTAACCTGATCATTCAGCAAGTAAATAAAACATTTCAGGCAAAGCACCCAAGGATGAAAGCATACAGAGATGAGGTATGGAGACTCAAAGATTTCTTTGAAAATTTTTGTATTTCATATATTCCTAGAACCAAAAATCAGCTTGCTGATTCCCTTGCTGTGTCTGCTAGTCTATTTATCCCTCCCATGCCTCCCAGACTGGTTTATGAAGTCCAAATAAAGTACAGACTATCCTTGCCTGATAATGTCCATCATTGGAAGGTTCTTAATGATGATGATGAGCTGAATAGATTCTTGCAAGTCATTGATGAATTTTCTGAAATGCAAATTGACCAAGAAAATGAAGCCTTAGAAGAAAGCCCCAAAGCTCAGCTTAGAAATAAAATTGGCAAAGATAGAATTGTCCAACTTCCCAACAATTACATTCCTAAGGGTTTAATTCCTCTAGAAAGACTGTTTGACCAAAATGATGTGTTTTACATGTCTGCTAAAAAAGGAGATCATTCTGTAGTCTATAAGCATGATATAGGGAGTCTAGGATAGCCTAGATACATTAATTTATCTACCCATTTTTTTGCTAATCAAAGTTCTGAATACTGCAAATTAATGAAGCAATTTGCTGATGTGTTTGCCTTGGAATATAGTGACCTGAAAACATATGATAAAGAGATTATCCAGCATAAAATCCCTTTAGACAAAGATACTATTCCTTTCAAGCAGAAGCTGAAACCAATAAATCCTATGCTCCTTCCTCTCATAGAAAAGGAAATAAAAAACTGTTGGCTACCAAAATTATTGTTCCCTGAGATATTCGAAATGGGTAGCCAACTTGGTGGTGGTGAGGAAGAAAAGTGGAGAAATCGGACTCTCTGTTGATTTCAGAAACTTAAACAAATGCTCCAAGAAAGACAACTATCCTTTACCAAAGATGGAGCACTTGCTGCAGAAGGTCTTAGGAGCCAAAGTGATGTATTTCATAGACGGATTTTCAAGGTTTAATCAAATCGTTGTGCATCCAGATGATCAAGAGAAGATTGCATTTACCACTCCTTGGGGCACTTTCATGTATTCCAAGATGCCTTTTGGGTTAATGAATGTTGGAGAAACCTTTCAAAGAGCTATGGATATAGCGTTTGTGGGAGAGAAGGATAAATTTTTCCTGATCTACCTTGATGATATAACAGTGTACTCCAGCAACCATCATGATCATTTACAACATTTAAAGAAAGTGTTTTTCAAGTGCAAAAGGTTTGGGATTTCAGTCAACCCTAAAAAATCACAATTTACTTTAGAACAAGGCAAGCTATTGGGACATGTTGTTTCTGCTGCAGGTGTCGAAATTGACCCAGAAAGAGTAAAGGCCATGCAGACTTTGTCTGACCCGAGATCAAAGAAGGACATTCAGTCCTTTCTAGGCAAAATTAATTTTGTGAGGAGGTTTATACCGAATTTTGCTAAACATGTGAAACATATTACCTCCATGTTGAAGAAGGGTTCAGAGACAAAATGGACTGAGGTAGCAAGAAAATCATTCAATTCCATTAAGCAAACCATTATGGAGGATCCTACGTTAATTAGTCTAGATTACAGCAAGGAGTTTCATATATTTTCTTTTTCCTCTAATGACACCCTTGCAGCTGTTTTATTGCAAGCAAGCGAAGAAGGCTCACAGCATCCAATGGCATTTTTCAGCAAAACATTAAGGGATGTTGAGTTGAGGTATGATATCATTGAAAAATAGGCATATGCTCTTATTAAATCTTTGAAAGTTTTTAGATTTTATATTCTACATTCCAAGATAATTGCATATGTATCCTCTACTGTAATAAAATATATCCTAACACAACCTGACGCTAATGGAAGAAGGGCTAGATGGATTGCAAAATTAATTGAGTTTAATATAGAATTAAGCCCACCAAACTTGTCAGAGGTCAGGGTCTTGCCAGGTTATTAACTGAAGAGAATTATGAAACCATGGACATTAATCTCATGAGCACAGATGCAGGAAATGGTCAAACAGAAGAGGAAGCACCTGAACCAGAAAAAAAGCAGGTAGTATCAGAAAATCTAGCTTCTTGTGACTGGTATTCTACAATAGTCAAATTCTTGCTGAAGCTAGAAATCCCTCCAAGTTGTACTCAAAATCAAGCCATAACAATTAATCTTAGAGCAGAAAAATATTGCATTAATGAAAATCTGCTCTATTGGAGGGATCCATCAGGAGTGCTTTTGAGGTGTCTGGACAAAGAGCAGTCAATGGAAGTCATGCATCAATTTCATTCCAACATATGTGGGGGGCATCATTATTAGAAGACTACAGCTCACAAAATCCTTAGAGCTAGCTATTATTGGCCCTCCTTATTTTCTAATGTGTTTTCATTTGTTAAGTCTTGTGACAGGTGCCAAATATTTGAAGGAAAACAGTAGTTGAAGTCCCTTCCCTTAAAACAAATACTTGCAAAAGGACCTTTTCAGCAGTGGGGCTTGGATTTCATTGGAGAAATCAATCCACATTCCAGTGGCCAGCACAGATGGATATTAGTAGCCACTAATTATTTCACCAAGTGGATTGAATAAATCCCTACCAGGAAGGCTGATCATAATGTGGTCATGAAGTTTTTAATTGAGAACATCTTCACCAGATTTGGTTGTCCACATAAATTAATCACAGATAATGCAGCAACCTTCAAAGTAAAAGAATTGGTGGACATTTGCAATTCAATGGGCATTAAACTCGTTCATTCCACCTCATTTTACGCTCAAGGTAATGGTCTAGCAGAATCTTCCAACAAAAGTTTGATAAGGATAATTAAGAAGTTGTTGGATGACAACAAAAAGAATTGGGATTCCAAGCTCAAATATGCACTTTGGGTTGACAGAGTGACTATTAAGAGATCCACAGGGAATTCTCTATTCAAATTGGTATATGGCACAGAGGCAGTATTTCCAATTCAGCTTATGCTCCTTGTGGCAAAGTTCCTACAATCAGAGCAGAATGAGGAAGAAGACATGGCAAAAAGAATCACTGATTTAGCAGAGGTACATCAGATTAGAGAACAGATGTTTGAAAATGCTGCAACACATCAGAAAAAGATCAAGGAAGCTTTTGACAAAAGGACAAAGGCTGACAATTTTCAGGTTGGAGACTTGGTTGTGAAATGGGATGCACTGAAAGAAAAGAAAGGCAATCATGGGAAGTTTGATGCTTTCTAGACAGGGTCGTTTATCATTTATCAAATCCAAGGGAACAACACCTTCATACTGAAATGTATGGGAGGAGAAGCAATTTTTGATGGCCCAGTTAATGGGCATTTTCTGAATAAATATGTTTTTTAAGGTCTTTGGCCTTAAAGATTGTAAATATTTCGTTTTTATCAGTTTTGTGTAGGCAAAGTAGACTCCATGCCCAATGGAACACTAGGAATTTTGCTAATTTGTTTGTCAGAAAGGAATTGATCTGCGGGTTCTTGAGACCTCACAGGGAGGATCTCATCCCCAGAAGGAGCCAGTGTTAGATCTCCTACAAATTTCGATATTTGAAGATCAAAGATAGCTTGGTCGTGTTGTTTTATGCTCAAAGGGAGCTCACAACAGTCTGTTTCATTCTTCCCTTTCATTTCCCTTAGTTTCTCTTCACTCTCGTTGTCCCTATTTTCCTCCAAAATCCTTTGTAAATCTTAAATTCCCTTTTATCCCGCTATTTCTATTTTATTCCAAAAGCCCGCGTAAACCCATGTTTTTCTAGCTCGAGTGCTTAATGCATGAACCCGCGCCATCATAACCCTCTGTCGCTTTTGCAATCTCAGCCATTGATTACCCCAATCTAACGGTCTCCATCGGATCTCCCACTCGCTAACCTGTCATCGCTTCCCCGCCGTTAATCGCACCCACCACGCGATCTAACGGTAGTCGCTTTCCTCGCCGTCATGACTTGCACACACAATAACCCGCAGGGTAAGTGGTTTTCCTCCACCATGTGTCACATCATGATTTTGTTTGCTGCCCATTATATGGATATCGCCTCCTCTGATAGGCGGTGTGATAAAACCGCTTACCGTCACCGTACCCTTCTCCCGCGCGTTATCTTCCCCGCATCTTCCGCATGATATCGGAAGAAAGGGAAATAGGAGATCATGGGCCATTGGATCTCCCCCACTGAGATCCAACGGCTCGCGATCTCCCATTTCCCTTTCTTCTGATATCCTTCGTAGATTGATCTCTGTCGTCTGCCTATTTCATCCAACGACTGATTTTCTCCCTCCGTCCATCCACGTCCATAGTCATTCTATACTCCTGAAGGAAGAAGGTGGCCAGCTACCTGTACCCAGCACAATTACTCTTCAACAAACTGCATTTAAAGAAAGATGGCCAAAGAACAAAAGGACATTCCTCGAGCAATTCACAACATTAATCAGTTATGGATCATTCTTTCATAGGACATTCTACCTACTCAAGAAGGACAACCAAGTACCAAAGAATGTCAAATGTATTCATTAAAACAACAGATTGTAGCAGAGATTCATATCAGATAATTAATGTGGTTGGCGGTCCATTATTACCCCTCCATGCATAGGATAGCAGATCATTTTGTAAACAAACTCTATATATACCCAAAAGACAGATCTAGTCTGGGATGATGGTTGATGGATGTTATTTTGATGTAAGATTAAACCTCTGGAGACTGTAACTACTGTCATACTTGCAACGTCTGGTCTTCATTTTCAACTAATAAAAGCTTCTTTTGCTGTTAATTTCTCACTTTCCACTTATTCTTTGTTCTAGGTTGTGCCTGTTATACATTTATTCATGTGCTCTTGACATTCAGCATTAGAGGGACTATCATCCCACCTCTGTATTAGATCCTAGTATGTCACATTGAATATGTATGTAGGTTTTTGTTATCTTGGTGCCATAGAGCTATCATCCTATCTGAGCATTAGGAAATAGATTTACAGACCTCTTTACTAGTTGCAGCCAACCATCACAGGGTCCTGTGCATCTACTAGTGTGGTCATTATTCTCCATTATCACCTTATCCTCAAACTGTGAGTAATTCGTGGTCTAAAGCCTTGTAGTCTGAGGGTGTTCACCCATGTCTAGGGTCAAGCATAGTAGAAGTGGTTATCTGGCTTGAATATGTGTCATTCCTTCCATTCATCCAATTTCCAACATTATTGTTGAGTTTGTAATGTTCCTAAGCATCTCTGATATACAACCTAGGAGAGTTTCTTGGGGTGATAACAGGATGTACTCATGCGCTTGATAGGAAAGAGAAATCTCAATGGAGGGTGCAAGTATGAAGGAAAAAGGAATAGAATTTTGGCTTCCCAAGTGTGTTATGTTCTCAAGGGAGATAAGAAGGGCATAGGGCACATTATCAAACGTTGAAGGGATGAAGCTTCGTGGCTGTGCGGTGTGGTCATGCAGTCAAGAGGATCAAGGAGGGTACAAGGCACATTGTTGAAGGTCAAATGGATGAGGCTTGACGGCTTCAAAGTGTGATCATGTGCTCAAGAGAGGTGATGAGAGTACAATGTCGAAGGATGAAGATGAAATCATTCGTTGGTTCAAGGTGTGCTCATGTGCTCAACGAGGACGTGGTTCTTTGAGTCGAAGGAATGCGCACAAGGGGAAGACTTGATTTTTCTAGGCACAGTTTAGGACAGGGAAGGGAAATGATGCTTAGGAGTGCACTATGTTCTCCTAGAGGATGCAGGGAACCCTTCTGAACAATGAAGGAATCCTAATCAAGGTTTAAGAGTGCGCAAATGTGCTCCTAGCCTTAATGGGTTAACTCATGCAACCATATTTGTATAAGTATGGAAGATAGAGAAAGGAGTGAACATAATGAGTTTAGACATGAAATCAAGTGCAAAAAACTATAACTCATTAGTAAGACTTAGACAAACTTGAAAAATGAGGAATACACATCAAAAATCTAGTTTATAAACACTCCCCAAGTACAATAAACAAAGTGTGTGTGACTGTGACCAAAAATTTCATTTTACAACAAACAAAGGTATTTTAACCACGAAGTGCACTAGGGATGTTCTAAACAATGAAAAGACACTTAGAAACAATAAAGAACACTTGAACCATGTGGAATGAAATGAAACAACACATGACAGCCAAAGTGACACTTGTAGCAACAACACTCAGTGAGGCACTGGATGAAATTCAAGTTCTCTGCCTAGAAATAGCTTTTTAGTTAAATGTTTAGCTCTTCAGGAAGTATTGATTCACCAATTGGATTTCCTTGAATTCCCCTTCCCACCCAATTGTAAACATAGCACGTTACTTCCCTTTACTTTGTTTGAACACACAAAATATTAACTCATAATTGTTTCAATATAGGAAAGGGTAATATGCAAAAAAACAAATCAGATATTCAAAGTATGAGTTTCATCTCTGGCATTGCTCTAATACTAGAAAGCCTATACAGTGCCCATATAGAGTCCCTATAGGAGCATAATCATTGATTTGATACCAGCTATTGCACAGAAAATTGTCACCTTGACATTTTTCTATCTATGTGAGTTCATTACCACTCATACTTTCCTCCTCTGCAAGTCTAAAACATCAGTTCCTCATATCAAGTCTTGAAAATAAGAGAAAAGCTCTCAAAAGTTTTCAAAACTCTGGTTCCACACTTTCTCTTTGTCTTACCTACAGTCCCGCACCTAATGGTCATGTCTCCGGCGCACCTGACCGCACTATCTCTGTGTTAAAGGTGCGGACCCCCGTAAAAGTTAAAAAGGTGCAAGTATACTTTGAAAAAATTCACTTTCAGTTATTTCTAAAAGCTTCTGGAAGGAATCTTGAGGTGGCAAGTTCTCTCTTTTAAGGTTCATGTAACCCATACCTTAAGGAGCTAACCCCTTGATGCGAGGAGCTTATTCCTTTGAAGGAGGATTATATCCCTTCATAGGTGGAGTAGTAACCTCCTCCTCTGCACTATAAAAACAATCATTGAGCTGGTTAACTAGTTGGAAGTTAGAAGCTTAGTATTTTTTCAGGCAAAATGCTGTTGGAACTTAGTCTTCTTTGGTTGAGTTTTTATGAGGAGAGATTACATACCTCTATGTATCTCATTTGGAAGAGTGCAAGACTTGTCAAAGTAAAGGAAATTCCTATTTTGGACCCCAGGAAGAACTTGTTCAACATCAAGGCTAAAAAGATTGTAAAGTTCTTCTACTATTCAAAGTTAATACAAATATATTTGTTTTTCTCAATAAGCTATTAATTCGTTGTTTATCTTATGGATTCCTTGATCACCATAATAAACATAATTTATAATATTTTCTATGTAGGTGCTATTTAATGTTTGATTGTTTTTTTATTGCGGGTCTTCAAAGATAACTCTTTCGAACAACTGGAGGATGATTACTACGAACAAGCATTAGATCTAAGGTAAGATCTTAACACCTTTGTAGTATTTACTTATAAATCGCATATGTCTAGAGAAAGATAGGTTTGTTTGTCTGTCTGTTTCTAGACTATCTTTTGATACTTGGGAGATCGGTCTTGTCCGCAAGATCGATTTATCTGGCCACCAAATTGGCGACTCCACTGAGGAAGGTATTCGATTTTTGGTTTTCCTTTGTTTTGACTTGAGAATTTTGTTTTTTCTGGTTTTCGATTGATGTACATTAGCTTGGGTAGCTTTCAAAAATTTTGATGTATTTTTGTTTTTTTTTTGAAGTTTTCTGGGGACCGTTTGTCTTCACAGACAATGCAAACATCTCCACATTTTCCTTGAGTAAACAGTGTGGGACTGCACCCGTTGCTTCTAGAGCCTGTGGACCCTGTAAATTGTTTTTTGAAAAACTTAAGATATCTTCTTCCAATTAAGTTTAGGTTTGATTTAAGATTCTTAATTTCTACCTAGATCTGTATTTTTCCTGTCAAAAATCTCTTGTGAGTGAGTTCCGATAGTATTTTTACTGAACAACTAAGTAAAATGTCCTCAAAAAATAATTGAAGCTTTTATTCAATTAGATTTTTAAAGTTTTTAGATCTCAAAATTATTTTTTTGTAGTTTTGAGTGTTTTTCTAGAACTTGTAGATCTCTTTTGAAGCAAATTGTTTTTTTTTGTAGTTACGAGTTTTGAAAAGTGAAAGGGATTTAGTGTAAGCATTAATTATTTGTCTTGTTTTGAGTTCTTATTAAACAAAAAAAAAATCTTTCCATTTCCATTTTGAAAGAAAGAATTGTTTCTTAAAGAATTGCATTCTCGAACTCTTTCTTTTAGCTAGAATTTCATTGAAACAAAAACAAATTGCTTATCATTTTAGGTGCATTTTTTTTTAGTGCGTTTGGAGTCGAGTATTCACACCATCAAAGTTTCATTTCCATACTTATTGACTTAAAGAACAACCCATAAAAGCAATGGTTAATTAAAATTGATCTAGTAATCTTTTCTATTTCTAGAACTCTTGTCACCAATATAGCTTAGGCTAGTATCTTGGAGTAGGGAGTAATTAAATCTCCAAAATAGTTAAAACAAACAAGTAGATATATCTTGCGGTAGGAAATAAATCTAGTTGTAATTGATACATTCTAGGAATCTTCTATTAAAGGAGTCAATCACGACATCATGTCTAAACCTTTGAGACAATCAATTCTGTTTCATTGGGAAAGATAGAAGATATGCACGTATTATAAATGGTAAACCTAGGATTAAACATTGTCGAGGAGCCTAGGGTCACTTGTTGGTAAACCTCGGATTGACCATGTCGAGGAGCCTTCAAGGGGATTGAGCTTTGTTACTCTTCCCTTGTGCGTAGAATCGGATCGTAGACTATCCCCCCAGTTGAATTTTTTGTTGTTGGTAACCTTCTTGTCCATAAACTTAAGATTATTTCCTAAGGTGACAGTGAAGGAAATATCTCACTGTACCTGGAGCAAACGTCAGCTAGACACACTTGGACTCTCTGGGGAGTTCTCTTCACTTGAGACAGTTTTGTGAAGAAACTTGTGCCAGTCTATTTCATTAAGCAGGTTATCGGGGTAACTATTCCAAGTGCCCTTTCTGTATTAAACTTCTACTAAGTTGGATTTCATCACCAACTAGTGTTTTTAGTATGGGAAGTTACTGTTGTGTGTGGTTTGAACTCTTAGATTTTTTAGGCGTGTGATTCAGCTGTTTGTTTCTTTAGAGACTTTAGGTGTTTTTATTGAAATTTTCTTTGTTTCTGGGTGATTAATTAATATTTAATCATGGTTGAATTACCAAGACAATATTCTAGACTTCAAGGGAAACCTCCTGAGTATACACCAAGCCAACTTAAAGGGCTGCGAGCTCTCATATCACCTAGCAACAGTAGAGTTGGATCACCAAAAGCCAGAGATTCATCTCTAATTATTCATCCTGATTATCAAATACAAACAAAAAAGCATATTCAAAAGCCAATTTCATTTTCCAAAGTTACTGGTAGTATTTTTCCTTCCAGTGAATTAGCTGAAGAACCTGAAATTTATGAGCCTAACACTGAACCTGCTGTTTTGGAACCATCTTCAAAATTTGTTACTCCAACTTCTAGTGATCCTAGTTCACCTAGGGTAAGAAATATCATTACTCAAAATATTCCTTCTGGCCTCATTTCTATTGAAGAATTTGTCAGTCCAGACGAAGACGTAACTCTTCCCGAAAACCAACAGACATTAAATCTTAGGGAGCATGAATCAATATTCTACATTCCTTTTAGGAGTGATGCTTGGTATTTATCATTGACAAATTTTTTAGAAAACCGAGGTCTTAGTTTTTCACCACCTCGAATTCCTTTTCATCCTACACCAAGAGGTTATTATCCTTCATCGATCATGTCAAGAGAGTCATCTATGTTTTCCCAATCACTGGAAACATTTTTATATGGCTGTCCTTCTGTTCCTTCGAGGTACTAGTCACTCTCTGGTAATTTTTTAGGAGCAACTCCTCGACCGACTAAACAAGAGTTACCATCTGGTAGTAATGGAACTCAAAAGTTGAATGCAGAGAAAATATATATGATGTCTAGTAGTATTCCAAATCCTCAACTTCAAGGTAGTCAATTACCGCCTAGGGGGGCAACCCCAAGGTAGTCAGTTACCGCCTGGGGGGCAACCTCAAGGTAGTCGATTACCACCTGGAGAGCTACTTCAAGGTTTTCAACCTTCAGGATAGTTCATACCCCAAGGTCAACCCCAGACTCAGTATATTCCTCAGGATGCATATCAACCCTAGATTCAATTCGGGCCTCAAGGTTAGTACCCAACTCAAGGTTTCCAACCACCTTCTGGTAAATCATTTTTACAAGGAGCTGGAAATGTACCACTTAATTATCAGCCCTATGTTCAACTAGGTTATGGTCCTCCATATGCACAACCTTTTAGGAGTCCATACCCTGGAATGAACATGGTGTGGAATCCATCTCAAACTCAACAGACTATGCAACCTAATGTGTAGTTACCTAATCAACTTGGACATCCTTTGGTTTCTAGTCCAACCCAGCAACTTGTCCAACCTACTGCTCAAATCCCTACACCTAGTTTAGTTCAGCAGCCTGGGCCTAGCACACCTCAGACTCCACCTCAAACTGCTACAACTTTTGTTCAACTTACCACACCTGTTTCTGGAGTATCTATAGCTCCACTTTCTATTATCTCTACATCAATGCAAATTCCTCAAGTCTATGTGCCACATTCACGACCTACAATTTAGACTTCGGTCCAGATGCCTATAGGACAAGCTGGTACAAATACGATTTCCACAAGTCAACCGCAATTCATCTATCAACCATACCAAGGACAATGTCAATTCGGTCCTACTATACAAAACCCAATTTATCAGTATCAACCGTATCCTGGCTATACTTATCAACAGCCTCAACAACCCCAGTTTGGTCCAGTTAATCCTAGTTTTCCAGGAGGTTATAACATTCCTAATGCAAATCTGATTCCAGGTTATCCTGGATATCCTCCTCCTAGAACTGGTCTCATTACTCAAGGTTTTCGTGACCCTAACCGTTAGTTACGATTTATTGCAACTTTGGATTTACTTAATTTGTCGCGCCTTACGAACGATCTGATTTACTATCTTCTGTATTGGCCACCAATGCCTAGTAAGTTGCCCAGTGATATCCCAAAATTCGAGGGTAAGTCAGGAGAGGATTTGTCAAATCACATTATGACTTATCACCTCTACTGTGCATCTAATTCAATCATTGATGATTCAATTCGATTGTGTCTTTTTCAATGAACTCTTATTGGTCTTGTTGAATTGAGGCTTCTGTGATCCATATCAAGTTTATGAGAGATTTTTCGGCATAAATCACAAGAAATTTCATTTGTCAATGCGTTTCGAACCAACCAGTGTGGTTCATCGTCAGGACAAGTAGAAGAATCAGATTTAGCTTAGCATCTTAAATAGCTAGATTAGACATCCAATGGCTATAAATCTTGACCAGATAATGGCTATATTGTCTAACGGATCTTGCCGCAAAATGGTACATTGAGTTACCACAAGACTCTTTTAATAATTTCAATTAGTTAGCCACTACTTTCTTAACTCATTTTCAGTTTCTTGTCAGATACGACAATGGCACAGAACTATTGACTTCACTGAAACAGTCCACGTCCACATATATTTCTAATCATATTCTTGAATGGCGATGTAGAAGACGTTTAGTGAAAGTTTTCATTCTGAATCAAATTTTAGCGGAATGGTTCATTAAATCATTGTTACCCAAAATCACTAAAGATGTAGCTAAGGGAGCAGTTTTCACTGAAGAGCAAGTCATTTCTCAGGCGCAATACCTTGACCTCGTCTATACGCAGTCAGGTACTTTACATGAAAAAATCCCTGATCTTCCAAAACACGTCAAATAACTGCAGCTCCTTCAAGGTCTCATGCCGCTGATGGTATGATTGGTTCAGTTAATACTAAAAGTAAGAATAATTCTTCAAATAATTCTTCTCCTATAATAACTTTACCTAATTCCCCGAAAGGAGATTCTTCCACTGAATTTTCTGCCAACATCCATGTCGCAGAATCATCTACAACCAAATCAAAATCTGGCAGTAAAAAGAAGGGGAAGAAGAAAAACAAACAAAATTCAAAAGATAAAACAGATAAAAATGAATCTACTGGCGAAAAATGGAAACCTCGTTATCCTTGTTTCATTTGCGACAAGGATAATTTTACCAAAGAATGCCCACATCAAGCAGAGGTTTCAAAATTCGTTAAAGTTTCTCAAATGCCTGTTGTCTTGAAGGATCCTTTTCCTACTCAAGATGGTAAAATGATTGGTTCTTCCTTGAATGCCTCAAAAGAACCCATTATGTTGATGTCTCATGTCAGGATTGCGACGCGATCGCAAGGTTATGGTAGTAAAAATCCTGTTGGTGGTAAAGAAGTAGAATCTTCTAATTCAAACACATCAACTACACCTCCTCCTAGTTCTAATCCACTATAGATCGAGAAACCCAACCCTGACTTAGTAATCAAACCGCCTGCTAAAGGTGTACTTAGTAAATCAGCTTTCAATCCACATCCGAGAGCTGCTCAGATTTACAACATTGTTGAAGACTTAGCTATTTCCCCTTTAGCAATGTTAGCTTTGGAAGTGTTGCAATCATGCCCAGCACAACATAAATTACTATTGTCTGCTATAGGAGCTGTCGATATTCAGGATTCAAACCTAATAATCTTTGATTTAGAGAATAGTACACCCCACCTACCTCATCAAGTGGCTTTCCAGATTCCAGTTTTAGTCAAAAACAGACCTTGCTTTTGGACCGTGATTGATGAAGGGGCTTCTACATGTATTATGTCGATCCAGTGTTGGAAATCACTTGGTTCTCCCACACTCAATCAGTCTCTGATAATTCTAAAGGCTTTTGATGGCCGAGGGTTCCATCCTTTTAGTATTTTACAGGATTTACCTATAGGGGTCGAAGGCAAAACCATAAATCTAGATGTGGAAGTGGTTGATGCCCCTCTAGATTACAACCTTCTCCTGGGTCACAGTTTGTCTTATGCTATGACTGCTATTGTTTCATCGGTCTTTCGGCTTATCAAGTTTCCTCATAATGGAAAGATCATTATGATATACCAGCTGACTTATTTCTCATCTGACCCAGCCTATATAGATAGTATTCAGCACATCAGTAAAATGACTATCCCTTACAAGGATGATGGCATAGGTTTGATTAAAGATTCTAGTTTACTAGGAACTTTTTCCTTCCCTCCTCCTAATGTCTCGCCTTCTATTGCAAATATTCATATGATTTCATCGAATACTGTTACTTTTGATGATCCTTGGATCGTACCTTCCAATTCTGAGGTGGATTCATTTGATGGCATAATACCTTTGAGTCCCTTTGAAATTGCATATCAGGTTGTACAGTCATTTTCTGATTCTTGTTCAACCAAAACTGATCCAATGAATGTGGTCCATGGGGAATCACTTTCGATATCAACCTCAGCTACAACAACAGTTTCTGATCTTGTTCATACTAGTGAGTATATTCGTGAACTTGTCTGTTGATGATTTACCATGGGAAGATCTTCATCACTGAGCTTCGTTTTTAACTGAGCTTGATCCTTTTGAAAATGGTTTTTCTTCTGTTTTTACTACTGACTATGTCAAAGAATAGCAGAATCCATTGCAACATTCTAATTCTGAGTTAAATTTGGAAAATATCTCTTGAACGGTTCATATTGACATTTCAGTTAAGCCAGAAATTATTGAAAACATTCATATAGGTGATTGCTGTATGGACGATGAAATCCAAAATTATAAAGCCCTATTTCAAGAATTTTGTGACGTGTTTGCCTGGTCATATGAAGAAATGCTAGGGATCGATCCATCAATTGTTTTCCATGAAATTAAAACTTACCCGGATGCTAAACCTGTCTGGAAATGCTTACGTCAGATACATCCGAAAAAATCTGCTACTATCAAATTTGAAGTTGAGAAATTACTTTGTGTAGGTTTCATTTATGCAATTCCTTTAACCGATTTGGTATCAAATATTGTTCCTGTCAACCAAAAACAAGGAACGATAAGAGTATGTATCAACTATAGGGATATTAATCGAGCTTTTTCTAAAGACAATTATCCAACCCCCTATATCGATCAAATTATTGATGATTATGCCGGTAGTGAAATGTTCTCCTTCATGGATGGGTTTTCCGGTTATAATCAAATTAATATACTCCCTACTGATCAACCTAAAACATCTTTCATTTGTTCATGGGGGACATTTGCTTATTGCAAATTTCCCTTTGGATTGAAGAACGTTGGAGCAACTTTTCAAAGGGCTATGTCTTACGCACTTCATGACATCAAGCACATTGTGCAGCCTTATCTCAATGATTTACCTGCCCATTCATCGCGTAGAGCTGATCATCTCACTCATTTATGAGATATCTTTATGAGATGTAGGCATTATCAAATTCGGCTGAATCCACACAAATGTGTATTCTATGTAGAAACGGGTCGCTTACTGGGATTTTTCGTTTCAAAGGCTAGGATTCGTGTCGTCCCCTTGAAGGTTGAAGCTATCGTCAATCTACCTCCTCCTTTGACTCTTTTCCAACTCCAAAGTTTGCAAGGGAAAGCAAACTTTTTACATCGTTTCATTCCTAACTTTTTAAAATAGAATATTCCATTCTTTTGGGATGAGATCGTTGATCAATCTTTTGATGCACTTAAACACACGTTAACCCATGCGTTGTTACTGCATCCTCCTAATTAAAACCAGGATTACATTTTGTATCTCACCACTTCTCATTCCACCATTGGCATGGTTTTAGTTCAGGAAGATGAATTCAACAATGAACATGTGATTTACTATCTTAGTCGAAATCTACATCCGACTGAGCTTAAATATTCACATGTGGAGAAACTAGCCTTGGCAGTTGTCCAAGCTGTCCAAATATTTCGTCACTACATCTTATTACGCAAAACCACAATAATTTATGACTATAACCCTATGATGTATATCTTGACTAAGCAATTGCTAGGGGGCAAGTATTCCAAATTGATAGTTATCCTGCAGGAATTTGACTTGGAATTTGAAAAATTCAAGGCAAAGAAATCTTTGGTTTTTGCCGAACTAATGTGTGATTTCCCATGTACTAATACTAAAACTATGGCAAAGTAGACCATTGCAGATGAATCCTTGTTTCTTATCAGTACTCTTGATCCTCGGTATGGAGATATTATTATTTATCTCCAAACCCAATCTTTTCGAAATGAAATCTCACGATCTTAGCGACAAAAAATACATTTCCAATCCCAACAATAAAATATTATTGGTGATACACTTTATCGTCGTGGAGCGGATTCTGTTTTCCCATGTTTTCTAACTCATGAAGAAGGTTAAAAGATTCTGAATGACTATCATTCTAGAGCATGTGGCAATCATATGTCTGGGTATGCCACAACCCAAAAAATATTGCACGCTGGCTATTTTTTGCCATCCTTATTCAAAGATTGTATCAATGCAATCTGGAAATGCCACAATTGTCAAATATTTAATCATAAAATGCATGCTCCACCCGCTCCTCTTCACCCTATAATTTTGTTGGTCCTTTCGCAAAGTAGGGTATTGACTTTATTACATGTTACCCTCACTCGTCCAGGGAGCATGCCTATATTATCCTAGCGGTAGATTAGTTTACGATGTGGGCCGAGGCAATGCCTACATTTTTGGCGAACGGCAAGACTGCTGCAACTTTTGTATTCAATCATATAATTGCTAGATTCGGTGTTCCTCAAGCTATTATTACTGATCATGGAAGTCACTTTTGAAATATCATGATGACTGAACTGAAAAATCAACTTGGCCTGTGCCACAATAGTTCTACTCCGTATTACCCGTAGGCTAATGGTCTGGTTGAAGCTATCAATAAATTTTTAGTCATTATGATCAAACGAATCATTGGTATTCATAAGTAAAATTGGCATATCATGCTATTTTCAGCACTTTGGGCATATCGGACCTTAGTGAAAACATCAACTGGTTTCACTCCTTTTCAACTGGTCTACGGTTTGGAAGCAATGTTACCTATTGAATGTGAAATTTCGTCATTACAATTAGCCATAGAATTACTCCCAGCTACTTCTAAAGAAGAGAAACATTTTTTGTACTTAGCTCAGCTAGATGAGAATGAACGCACTGCTGCAATAGCAAATGAGACTCATGCAAAACAAATGAAATCTCAGTATGACATAAGTGTTACGCATCGTAATTTTTCAGAAGGAGACCTAGTTTTAGTATATGATCAAGCGAACTATAAGCTAGCGGCTAGAAAATTTGTACCTATGTGGCATGGTCCTTACATTGTTAAGAGAAAGCTGAGAAAGGGGCTTATGAATTGATAGATTTTGACAGTGTCTCTTTGGATAAACCTAGAAATGGACTTTATCTGAAGAGATATTATGCTTAAATTCTGTGTGGATATTTTTTGTTAGATTGGTTTCTTTACAGTTGGTGTGTTTTAGATTAGAAAAGTGTGCCTAGTTTAGAGAGTTCTCTTATCACTATTGCTACTTATCTTGATTTTACTCTTGATATTTCACATGTCGACATCTCTTCAAACATACATTGGTTTTGCTGATGGTGCTTGTAGTAGTACATGGAACATTTCTTCCACAGCTTGGGTGATCTATTCACCTTCTGATGAGTTAGTGTCTATGCATGGGGTAAGCCTCGGTCAAACAACAAATAAAATTGTAGAGTATAGTGCAATGATTGAGTTATTATTTGAATCCATCTCATTTGGGATTCAGAATTTGATTGTTAGGTTGGATTCTAAACTCGTTGTATTATAGCTTAACATGGTTTATGCCATTAGAAATCCAGTGTTATTAAGGTTATTTTTGAGATTTCGTCTCTTGGAACGTGAATTTGATTACATTGAATATCAACATATTCCAAGACATTTAAATACATTAGCAGATGCAATTGCTTCTAGTATGATAAATAGACATTTGCAATAATCAAAATAGTAAATTTAATAGCATTCGATAACATGTTACACAAGATAGCTAGTAATAATGATATATCATAACATAGAAGTGTGTTTCAAAATATAAATCGTCTTCAATCATAAGTTGAAAAACACCTTATGATCGGCAAAAATGATAATACAAAAAGAGAAAGTGTCATGAGTCTACAAAATCGATCATCCTATCCCTGGTGATGATCACGATAAGAAAATACCATTTGGGCCACCCTACATAGGAACCTCCTAAGAGGTCCTGGGACCCCAATCACATATCTTTGTAACCTAAGTGGAATATCATCTATATCAGTCTTTGGAATATCTAGTGTCAGGCACTCTAGATGGTGCTCCAAGTCATTCAAGATCTCTACTAATTGGCCCTGTGGGGCTGGTGCTGCTGCAGCTAGGTGTCTCCTCTCATAAGGCTGGAGAGCAGCTATTCATCGTGGACCCACATCTACATTTAAACTTTTGATTGTCAATTTTGGATGATTTAAAATAAATAAATAAATAAAATTAAAACTTAGAAAGTGTTGAAAATGGCTTTTACCTGAATCATCCCATTGCTCTCTTGGTGGAAGAATCATGTCTCGATCACCACGATAATCCATCCTAGCACATGGAAAGTCCTGAATCACAAAAATTTGGTTGTTCAACCAACGAAAATATGCAGGCAGAAATCAAACAACCTCTATGTCATCAGCATAATGGGCCATCAAAGCAACCCAACGAACCATTCTCGGCTCTCAAGGAAGACCAACATCAACAGGAATATGCTACAGGGCTAACATGGGGATCCTCTCTAGAGCAAAGGTGACTACGATAAATCCATATCCAAAGTTGTTCAACTTTCCATTATTTTCTCTGGTTAGTTGGACTTTCACATTTGCCAACACAGCCTTGCACCAGTTGTATATGGTGCCTCGAAAACAGTCTACAGCCATCTGCATCTAGGATCTAGTAGCCATGTGCAATGTTGCACTCCCGCATAGTCTGGTAATAGTGAATGCAATAACTTTAAGCTCAGGGCGGATGATAGTTTTAATATCAATCTGTTTATCCTTGGGCTCTGCTTAATCATAGCAAAACTCCAATCGGAGACTAGTGACAGACTGGCCACCTGGCCTAGTACTGAAAAGAGATAATTGTTCGCCCCTCTTGGACAAATCAGTCAAAAAGTATGTGTCCTCCAGATCGATTTCGAGCCGGTGGCCACCAATCACAAAGCAATGGTCCTTTGTGTTCCATCTATCTGCCAATCATGTTAAGAGTTCTACTTGGGCCCTCATGCCCTGTATGGCCCAGAACTTATACAGCCAACATTCTCTCAATGCCTACAATGTGGGCATATGATTTATTGCGGCATAATCTACATCCTCATTCTCATGTTCTCACCAAATAAGCATTTTGAATGTCCTACAATACATAAAAAGACATATTAGAACAAGCTTGTTCGAAATTTTTTTGGCAAAAATGGAGAAATTTAAGTTCTAAAATTCATTGTGCAGGGTCCGCACTTGTTGCTTACAAACAATGTATAGGTCCGCACGGGTTGTGAGCAATAGGTGTGGACCCATGAATTTTTTCTTTATAGAAAAACGTTAGGGTCCGCAGGGCCCGCATGTTGCACCTGCGGACCCCCACGAGCAATTTTTTAAACCTATTTTTCCTTTAAAAATCAAATTTAAAACCTAAAAACAAAATGTAAACAAATGAAATGCAAGTTAAGGAGGACGTGGATTGCCTGGAGCTGACGATTTTCGATTCCATGGATGGATTTTCCAAAAGCTTCACAAGAAATTTTTTACCCAAAAGCTCTCACTTCTCACTCTGAACTCAAATGGTAAAAATGAAGTTAGAAAAGCCCATTTTATAAGTTTTTTCGAATCAATGAATTTTTAATTTATTTATTTTTCACTTAAAATAGGTAAATTTAACAGTAAAGGACCTGTTCTATTTTAAACAGGAATGAACAACTCCTTCTTAGGGTTCGAATTTTAAACTAAGTTGGACTCATCTAAAGGATAAGCTTATAAACAAGCAAATGTTATCCTCCTCAAGCTTGTCAAAAATAAAGAGGTACTTGCTAGAAATGGTGGGGGAAAAGAGAGAAAAATGAACCTGTTTGTTACACTTTGTTCTTTAAAGAGTCATTAACCACTCTTGAACATGACACTTTTTGTTCACCTGGGTTGGGAAAATCCTTTGCCTAACATTTAATCAAACCACATTGAAAGTCTTCAGCCGGTTTTTGGGTATTAGCTTTGGGTCAATTTTCACCAAGCCATCTGCAATGTCATTATGTGTTCAAGAGAACAGTTCAAACAAACCATTCATCTGTGAGATATCTGTCATCCATTTTGACCATCCCTTAGTCAGTCCTTGCCAACATATTTCTTCAAAACTTGATTTATGATTTCGTGTTGTGGGCTTGCCTACGACGGATCGCTTTCTATCGACTTCAGCTCA
This sequence comes from Pinus taeda, assembly GCA_000404065.3. Lineage (NCBI taxonomy): Eukaryota > Viridiplantae > Streptophyta > Pinopsida > Pinales > Pinaceae > Pinus > Pinus taeda. The sequence goes on from APFE031144205.1 coordinate 63,612, forward strand.
TTATCTAGGAAGTTGATCTAGAAATCGTCAGTACCTTAAAATCTAAATGACCTAATGGCAGGTTTCTCGCCTTCAATGATAGGTTGCATCATTGACCTTCGATCGAATGATTCTATGACATGTTTGACTTTAGCTCATTTATTCACATTTCATGGATTGTACTGAGCACTTTGAGAGCCAATGACATTACTAGTGGTTTCTCTCACACTTGTTAACAGTCCATATCATTGACTAGTAATCAAGTGGTTTCTACCATGTTCAACTTCGACACATTCATTCACATGGATAGAATCGTACTAGTTCAGAAAGCGGAAATCAAGACCCTGGATCTAGTTTCTACCATCCAGGCTGCGAGGAATTTTGTTATTCATTATACAGTGGAATATTCATAAACAGATGGTTGCGTCCATATTGTGTCTACACATGTCTATACTCTTAATGTATTACAAAATCATTCCTGTATCAGAACAATTTAGTCAGTTTTGATATGAGTATGGGAATGCCTACCTCAGTGATGATATATATATATATATATATATATATATATTATATATATATTATATATATATATATATATATATATATATATTGCATTGAATGTTTTTATAGGTTTCGACTGGGGTGTCCACAACATGATCCTTGAAATGATAAAGTACTTCACTCTTCATACATGACAGACTCTATCTTCATCTATTACAGACTTTGCACTTTAGGGGGAAATTTTTTGCACTAAAAATTGTCACCTTGACATTCTGCAATCTGTGTGAGTTCATTACCACTCATACTTTCCTCCTCTACAAGTCTAAAACATCAGTTCCTCATATCAAGTCTTGAAAATAAGAGAAAAGCTCTCAAAATTTTTCAAACTTTGGTTCTGCACTTTCTCTTTTTCTTACCTGCAGTCCCGAACCTAATGGTCATGTCTCCGGTGCACCTGACTGCACTGTCTCTATGCTAAAGGTGCGGACCCCTGTAAAAGTTAAAAAGGCACAAGTATACTCTGAAAAGACTGACTTTCAGTTATTTCTAGAAGCTTCTAGAAGGAATCTTGAGGTGGAAAATTTGCTCTTTTAAGGTTCATGTAACCCATACCTTAAGGAGCTAACCCCTTGATGTGAGGAGCTTATTCCTTTGAAGGAGGATTCTATCCCTTCATAGGTGGAGTAGTAACCTCCTCCTCTGCACTATAAAAACAAGCATTGAGCTGGTTAACTGGTTGGAAGTTAGAAGCTTAGTATTTTTTGACGTAAATTACTGTTGGAACTTAGTCTTCTTTAGTTGAGTTTTTATGAGGAGAGATTACATACCTCGATGTATCTCATTTGGAAGAGTGCAAGCCTTGTCAAAGTAAAGGAAATTCCTGTTTCGGACCCCAGGAAGAACTTTTTCAACATCAAGGCTGAAAAGGTTGTAAATTTCTTCTACTATTCAAAGTTAATACAAATATATTTGTTTTTCTCAATAAGTTGTTAATTCATTGTTTATTTTATGGATTCCTTGATCACAATAATAGAAATGATTTATAATATTTGCTATGCAGGTGCTATTTAATGTTTGCTTGTTTGTGATTGCAGGTCTTCAAAGATAACTTTTTCGAACAACTAGAGGATGACTACTACAAACAAGCATTAGATCTAAGGTAGGATCTTAACAACTTTGTAGTATTTACTTATAAATTGCATATGTCTAGAGAAAGATAGGTTTGTTTGTTTGTTTATTGCTAGACTATCTTTTGATACTTGGGAGATCAATCTTGTCCATAAGATCGATTTATCCGCCCAACACCAGCGAGCCTGAATAGTAACCCGATGAATTCACTTTCTTAACCTTCCTGTGCAAGAAGCCTTCTTCTTCCAACCTTTATTTGTTTATTTAATAAATCTGTGTTATTATTTTCAATGGGTGGAAGAGAGATCCTAAATTATTAAGAGTAGAGGAAGTTTCCCCTTCAGAGAATCATTTATATAACCTCTAATATTGGTTTGCTCACTTTAGATTTCCCCCTTATCCTTTCTCTACTACATTGGATAAGCATGTAACACACCTAGATTTCACACCAAGTTTAGGAGTTTGTACTATAATAGATGCAGATTTGATAGGTTACCTAAAGGTTTTCCATTTATATATATCATATTTTCTATTTAGACATGGCTCAACCTATGTCATCTTCCCAAAACAAAGAAGAAGAACAAATAGATAGCCAAGTGTTGTGGTTGTCACATCTCCTATTTATTCCACCACAAAGCCCTTTTCAGCCATGCACTCTTTCACACAAGGTCTTATTTATGTACAATGACCAAGAAACAAGACCATACAGGATACGAGTTGACACTCAAACATAATACTGACACAAATGATAAAGAAAAAAAAATGAAGGAAAAACTGTATAGGAAATGCAACTCAGCTGCTACTAAAAATAATACTTCAAATCTCAGCCATTAACAAGAAGATGGTCAGTCCTCCCATATAAGGATTTCATCTTGAAGTATTATGACCAAGCTTCTCTTTGATGATGTAAGGGCCTATCCACAAATATTAGAACTCTGTGTGTTTACTTTTCTCTTCATGGGCTTTATCCCACTTCAATACTAAGTCACCCACATCAAAACTCTTAGTCCTTGCAAATTTTTTGTCAAACGAATTCTTAATATAGTTTTTATGGATGGAAAATCTTTCCTTAGCTTTTGAACATTTCTTACTCAAACTTGAGCAAGGTATCTATCCTAATTTAAGCAATAAGGCATGGCTTGCCTTAGGACTCTGAGTAGAGTTGCAAGGATGGGAGATACATGTTTGGAGGCAAGATAAATTATTTACCATAAAATCATAAGTATCGTGAGGTTTTGAGGGAAGGCTTACAAGTCACACGGTCAACCCATAATGCATTTACCAAAGCATTGTGCCAGTTCATTTTCTTAGATAAAATGGTTTTTTTTATTATGCGAATGATATTTTTGTTTGTTGATTCCACTAAACCATTTCCCTGTGGATAATAGATAGATGCATGTTTCAATACAATACCATTTTCTAATGCAAACTAATACAGTTTCAATAAATAAAAATAAGTCGCATTATCAAAGACAAGAGACGTGGGAACACGAAAACTAGTTATAATGTTATGCTTTAAGAATTGGATGACTTCTCAGTTGTTAACGTGTCATAAAGGAACTTCTTTGTCCACAAAGTGAAATAATATGTCACTATCAAGATATATCAATGTTGCTTTGATGAAATAGAAATACTTCTCCAATAAAATCTTGTCCCCGCCATTGGAAACATTCCTCAATTACCACTAGTAGTAGTGGGGCGTCTGACTTTTGATCTCGACCGACACATCTATGACAAGATGGGAACTTATGGGCATAATAATTAGTGTCCTTGAATAAGGTGGACCAATAATAATTGACCCTCATTACTTTATGTGCATTTGTATCACCTGTATAATGACCACCTGCCAATCCATTGTGTATATCTCTCAATAACTTCTTTGTGTCATGAGGCTCAAGGCATCTTAGTAAGACACCATTATGGTGATTTCTAAAAAGCACTCCATGAACAAGTTGATAATATAGAGCTTTAAGGCAGATTGTGCTCTTTTTTTGTTCAATAAATGTTTGGACAAGGTGTCATGCTCTAGGAATTGCCATATATCTAAGTACCATGGTGCAATCGAGCTTGACTAGGGAACTTGCTCAACATTGTACATCTCTATTTCCTGCTCCCATCTGAAAAGGTCTTTCTCTAGAGCATATCTCACTTCTGCTACTAATTGACAAAGGCCATGACCCTTAATATTATGAACTGACTTAAACTCCATATCATATTCTTGCAAACAAGTCATCCAATTTTCCCTCTTCCCACCTACTTCCTACTGCACAAAGAGTGTTCTACTAGTTGGATGAGGTAAATATATGATGGTGTGAGATTTAAGGAGGTAGGGCCTGAATTGTTTAACTGCCTTATATATAATTTAAGTGTATTTATTGATGGCAAGGAAATTCAAATATGACCCCTGTCATCCAACACTCATGAAATAAATAGGTTGTTTATTTCCTTCAATATCCTTCTGCATAAGTACGACTGTAATAGATGAATCTGAGGTGAAAGCATAAAGTAAGAAATCCTTACCATAATCAAGACTAAATAATGCATGTGCATCAACAAAAACTTGTTTAATTTGAAGAAAATCATCTTTCTCATTTTTGTCCCATTTACAGATTGCATCTTTCTTTATCATCTCATGTAATGGTTTAACTATCTGAGCATAGTCAGAGATGAACTTGAGCAGGAAATTAACTTTCCCAAGAAATATGACATAACCTTCTTATTTACTGGGAACAAGATATGAGTTATAGCTTTGACCCTTTTGGGATCAACTTTTATTTCACTCTTTGCAATGATGTGTCCTAAGATAGTGCCTTCTGACACACCATAAATGATTTTCTTTGGATTGAAATAAATCCAATATTTTCAAATCGCTCGAATATTTGTTTCAAATGGCACACATGGTATGATCTTCTTTTAGAGAATAGAATAACATGATCCAAATAGACTACTAGACATTGGCTAATCAAGCCACAGAAAGCAATGTCAATTTCTCTTTGAAATGTAGCACCAACATTGATAAGCCCAAATGGCATGTGTAACACCCTCCTCCCAAATTTACCTAAGTTAATTAGTCTGCTGGGGTAAACATGTGATGATAGGCTACTACAATCTAATTCAACTCCCCATGTACAATTAAGGAAGTGGAACTAACACAACAAAACCAATCTAACCTTCTACACATACCACAAAACCTACAGTAGAGAACCAACCTTTCCTAGTGATCAACCCCTGTGACAACTTGAAACTTCACTACTCTATAGCCTTAGTTGGTCCCATGATATGGCTATGCATGCAACTAGGGTCTTTTTATGCTAGTTTTAAGCCTGCAACCCTAGATTTTGTGACACTTTTTCAAGGCCAGGACTCAGGTCATTGCCTAGAACTCCATAAAACCTTGGAAAATCAAAAGTAAAATTGAGACGATGTATGAATGCAAATACTTGAACAAATACATGAATGCAACCCTACTAGCCATGACAGAAATTTCGTCAAACATATCACGAATATGAAATCTATAGGTCATAACAACATATTTGAGCATAGGGATCTCATACTTATCTGAGAATTGCTAAGAAGCATTGACGCCTTATAACATTAGATGTATTATCATCTATTAGGTCATATATTAATTTTTCATTCATTTACAAATCCAAACATGATGAGAGCCATACATCATCACTGTCATAAAACATATTCATATCCAGCATACAAACAATAGAAATAATGAGGATACAACATCTATAATTTCTACATATGAACCAATATATTTTCTCATAAAATATCAATGAAGGGAACTCTTATTAATAAATGCAAAATCTAATCGGGTATGGGATTTCCATGAACCACCTGACCATAGATTAACTGAACCAAATATTTCTTTCAACCAATCACCCCCATCCCATATTCCAAGCATGCATGTGGGACTCAAACCAAAAGAACTAACCAGGGATTCCTAAGGCTAAACCACCTCATCCTCATTAATAGAATCAGGCTTTACCATAATCCTCCCTAGATCACTAGGCCATAAAAAAGCATGGATGCCACTGGATTTCTCCATCGACACCGTGAGGAATTTTCTTATCTCCTAGTCTCTATGTTTTACCATATATCCCACTATTCACTAGTCAAGGATTCCTAGGTCTAATCGAGACACCAGTCTCTAGGCATTACCACAATCCACATAGGATCACTAGGACCTAGCCGAGACTCCACCCTCCAGGCTTTATCATATATCCCATCCCAGGATTCCTGGGCCTAACAGAGAGCACCCACCTCTAGGATTTATTATATATATTTCCATTCACTAGTTGAGGATTCCTAGTCCCACTGAGGCAACACAAAATCTAGCTTCACTGCAACACATAGTCTGGTTCAGGGGTCACTAGATCATGGCTTTACTGCAATCCACAGTTTGGTTGACGGGTCACTAGGCCATTTGTTCTTCCTTTCAGAGATCCACCTCACTCAGCTTCGAATCCATTCTTCAATCGATCTCAACCAAAAACATGAGAACCCATCATACCATGGCTATCCGTAAATGGCAAGGAAAGTTTGAAGAACATTCTCACACCTGGAAAAATCCATGCCCATGATAGAAAGAGAATTGAGAACACACCTACATAACCATGCATGCCAAATATAGAAAGGAAATTGTTTGGTCAATTTTGTGTCCTAAATTTCTCTACATAAATTATCAATCTGGGTATCATAAACTGATGAAGTGTAGTGCACTATATGTGCTAGATGACCCTTCTTACTTCATTATTTTTTAGATTTATATTTTTTTGGGGATTTTGGATCCTTTAATCCCTAATGATTTACAATGTACTCAACAAAATCTTAAATCTAACTTTTGTAAAAACTGCTAAGAACCTAAAGAGATGAGAACTAAAAAGAGCTTACATAAGATTTGGAACAAAATTTTAATCAAGAAATGGAAAAAAAGTTTCTATTTCTAATCATATCATTATTTCCAAATCATGAGCTACAAACTAACAGGTAAAATCACAATTATTGTCTATTCAATTGCAAAAACAAGACTAAATGAAATACCGAAAACTAAAATTGAAATTGCAACTATTATCTAATCCATGACAAGTACAAAACTAAATGAAATACCAAAACTGAAAATGAAATTGCAACTATCTATGATGGAAACAAAACTAAATGAAGTGCTTAATTACTCTGCCTCTCAATTTTGGGAGAAAAACCTCCTTGTGATGACATTTTGAGGAATTCTGTAATTCATTATTCTAAGAAAAGATAAATACAAAAATGCAAAAAAGAATCATTGCATGAATGAAGTATTCAACCACTTAATCTAAGATGAGTTGTCAACTAGAAGGGCTCTTGAGAAACATTCATCTACACCATGAGTCAATAAACTAGTAACAAAATGGCAAGAATTGTAATGGCATTGATTAGTCTAATTGAAAACTTAAAGACTAGTGAAATAGTAAATAAAACAAACTACTTTACACTACTAAATTTCAAATTCTAACTATTGATAAAGACTAGAAAGAAATTAAGCAAAAAGAAACTATTTTGTACTGAAAGAAGATATTTTGCATTAGTAACAAAATGACAAATATTGCATTATAGTCAAGGTCAGTATGAAAAATGGTTATGAACATTGTGGAAGAAATGATGAATTGACAGTTAACTAGAAAAGATAAAACAAAATGAAATGAAACCTTAGTCAATGCAGGGGCCCTCTATAACTGATCAGGTTATGCATACTTAATCAAGACTCCAAGAAACTCCTTCACATATCCATGAAACTTGCGGTCTTCATATTAAAAAAACACAGGAAATGAGTTTTCAAAATTACAGAGTAGTAGTCTGAGCTTATTACATCGGGAAATTTGAACTGGTTTTGAGTTCTTTACACAGGTATTTATAACAAAATTATGCAACTGTTTGTGCAGAAAAATAAGTTACAGCCAAAAACACGTAGTAGACACGCACACAGAATTTTCTTCCTCGGCTGCTGGAGACATAAATCTAAGATGATGGTTGTTGGATTCGGTTGCACAGATTGTTGTTGGAGTTTGTGGATTCAAGAAGCTTTTATGATCCCATCACTATGAAACATGTTGATTATCCACAAAATAGAGTCATGTTGCCTTTAGTCTCTACATTTGACTTCTCCATTGACTAGAGTCTTGAGCTGGTTTATTTGTCGATTTGGGCTGGTTGAATAGGATAGGATCCATGTCGTGACCATTCCAGAGATGCCCATGTGGCCAGTTTCCTTGTTTGACACCTGTAACCTGTTGAAGCATGAAGATAGTTGTCGAACAGTCGATTAGCCATAGAATAGGTTGTGTTCTGTAGTTAAAAGACAAAAACTTATTCAAATAGAAAAACATAAAAGCATAACATGTAAATCAATAAAATGTTCTCCTTAAGGCAATGTATACTAGTTATTGATGACAAGGATGCAGTTTCTTCATGGAAAAACAAAGAAAAGGGATGAGAAGAGTTGCTAAGGAAAGGCAGTTTTGAGGCTCAACATACCCCCACTCCAAAACCATTGCATTTCCCCATGCAATCAAAATTGTGAACTTCCTCCTCCTATTGCATTTGTTTTAATACTTCAGCCAACACATCCAACTTCATCTTCTTGCTTTTCTTTGCACTGACTACCATCCTTGGCTTCCTCATAAGAAATTTGTATTTGAGATTAATAAGTGTCCTATTCAGCATCTTATTTTTCCTTTTCAGTTTCCCATTCTTTTTGTACCATAATCCCAAGTATAGCATTGTGTTGTCATGAATAGCTCTATCCAACTTATTATGTTCCCTTAAAGTTTCATTTTCTTTTTGGATATGCCCGTTCAAAATTTCTAGCTCATATATCTCTTGTTTGAGGGAGCTAGTTAGAGTTTCTTGTGAGGTGACAGGTTGCTCTGGATTAGCCGAAGTCCCTGTGTCTACTGAGGTAATCTTATTCTCTAATGACTCTATGTAGTCATAGATTTTCTGTTGTATTGGATCAATGCGAGGAGAAGCTCTACTTGGGTTGCCTTCAAAATTCTATGGAGGGGAGTTCTATGGATTTTGTTCATATGGAATATTGTTAGGGAACTAAACTGGAGTTTCTTCCTCTAAATTTATAACCTAGGCTTCTTTTTATTTCACCTTCCTCACCTTGCCTCGGAGTCTAGAGCTCCTCCTCAAGTTCTGGAAGTTGATGGTTTCTTCTTTTGTGTCCTTTTTCCTCTTTCATTTCTCCTTATTTTTCTTGATTTGTTCTTTGATCTTGGTTAGTCTTTCAGAAAGCAATTGTTCATCTTCTTGAGGTGATGAAGGTTCAGGAATGTCATCACTGATTTCTTCAGCCCTCTCTTTCATTTTATTTTGTTTGGTCTGCTTCCTAACCTCTTGTTTAGGAGCTATCTCTACATTATCTTTTTGTGAGGAGATTTTAATGCTGATATTTGTTCTTCTGCTTCTTTTAACATGACTTCCCTTAGATAAATCTGGAGAATTTTGGAAGAAATTCCTTACCAAGAAGTCCTCCATGTACCCCCTACACTTCTTAAATGAAATTAAACTAAAATATTCACTAATCCATGGTGATATAAAGTTGTTTCTATTGATTCAACTTTCTTTTGGACATTAGTTTCCATTCTTCTCAGAATATTCAGAAGCAAAAGGGAAGATTGAGGGTTCCATTCTCTAGAAAATTAATTAACAATCTTATATGATAAACATACATAGACCCAAACCTTCCTTCACATGTAATAAACTTTTGTAGTATTAACAACATGCTACTCCATTTGTTTTTGAGTGCAGAAATTGGAATCCCTTTTCTAAAGACTGAAGCATCCATACCTGGATTTATAAGAATCACCTTCCAAGATTCATCATGAAACTCTTTGTTTTTGAACCATCTTTCTCTTAGCCTTGGGATTTTTGTTGCGTATGCTATGAAGGACTCGGTAATTGCAAATTTGATGTCCCCTATTTCCAATTTCATGTCATCAAATGACTTGGCAAAGGATTTAGTGATTTCCTTATGGTAGCCATTAAATTTTTCAATAAAACATAACCACCCAGCCTTTTGTAACATCCCCTTAAGCTATAGAAACCCCTCCATGTATTTTACCCCTACAAGCTCAGTTCTAACAATAAGTCCCATATCCTTTGTTCTCAGTTACCCTTCAAAATTACTCTCACTGTTTAAGAAATGGAATGATTGCGTATATGGTAATGGAGTGACTAGGTATATAGAAACAAAATGATTATGGAAACAGGATGACAGGGTATATGGAAACAAAATGACTGTGCATTATGGAAATAAAACAACTGTATATATGACATATATGAAAACAGAGTGACTGTATACACAAAATGGTTGCGTAAATATGAGAGAAAAACTTAAGAGTTTAAATAAATAAACAGTCAGGGTTTGAACAGTTGTATATAGGTAGGTCACATCATTAACCTGACCGTTAACAAATGTAGCTATAGAGGACCGGTTAAGAACAAGTTATGGAGTTTAAAATGGAGATCAGTTATGAAGGAATCATTAGAGTGTTTGTCATTGAAGGCGGAAGATATGGCGAAGATATTGTGGCAGTCAAATAACATGATGATTAATTAAGGAGACATGTGATCATACATGTTATACAAGCTTATGTTTTTGAATTGCGTTTTGAAATAAATTTTTGTATTTTACCTTTGAAACCTTTACCTTCCACTTGCTAATATTTTGATATTTTCTCCATAGGTGCTTTAGGCATGATTGGTCTTCAAAGTTGATTTTTCTTCAATTACTTGCATTCAAGATTTTATTATGAACTGGACACTTGTGCTTGGACTGATAATCAAATTGTTGTTGCAGAACATGATCAACTACGGAACGGAATTAGCTGCAGAATGTGAAACAGAGAGTAAAATATGGCTTATGAATGAATGAAATGGAAATGGTTGTGTAAGTGAAAATAAGACAAGATTATAAATGAAGCATGGAGATGAAAGAAATACTAGGAAAGGGAAAAATTTATTGGTGAAATATGGCAATGGAAAGAAGTGAAACTAAAAAAGTAAAACAGAGTGAAATGAAATGAGACAATGAATTTTGTAGAATGCAAAGTGACTGTGGCTTTTTGTCACCACTTTTTCAGAAAGGAAATGGAAAATATAGGGTGCCAGAAACTTATGATTTTCACCTTGTATTTTCTGTATAAGCATGCCAATAAATGATTGGTTTTCAACCTTAAACAATTTCTTTTTTTTTTAGATAAGAAAAATAAATACCAAGTTGGTGGAGAAGAATGATTCTTCTTCACTAACTTCATTTCAAAATTGTTCTAGAAGATCTTGATGAACTCCTCCTTTGAAATTTGTTTTTGGTATATTTTCAATCTATGACAATTCATAAGAAGAGGAGTTTGAATTTCATCTATTACTCTAATCCTCACTACTCCATTATTAAAAAAAAAAAATCAATCTCATATGGCCCAAGACAATGAGTTTGAAACTTCCCTTGAAAATCTTTAAACATTGAATCAAATAACAATGCCCAATCTCCCTCTTGAAACCTCTTGTCCTTAATGTATTTTTCATGCCATTTAGCCCTCTGTCATTGGACTATACCAGTCCCTTGAACTGCCTCTTTCCTATTTTCATCAAGTTCATTTAATTGCTCCATCCTATGCTTTTGAGCCTCTAATAAATCCATCCCCAACCGGACTACCATCTTGTAAGTTCTAATTTTGAACTCTATAGGAAATAGGACTTGTTTCCCATAAACAAGTTCATAGGGTGTATGTTCTGTTGTGTTCCTCCATGTAGTTCGATAGGCCCATAAGGCTTCAAGCAGCCTTTCTACCCAATTTCTTCTATGTAGATGCACAGTCTTGGTGAGTATTCCTTCGATCACTTTATTTGTAGACTCCACTTGACCATTTGCTTGTGGATGATAGGGAGTAGATTTCCTATGCTTTATCTTATACTCCTCCATAAGCCTTTCCATCATGTTGGATGTGAATTGAGATCCCCGATCTATCACAATTTCTCTTGGAACACCAAAATGAGTGAAGATGTCCTCAAAAAGAAAATTAACTACAGATTTTTCATTAGCAAAAAGTAATGCTTTGGCTTCTACCTATTTGGTGACATAATCAGTACATACTAATATATACTTTTTCTTCTTAGATGGAGGATTAATTGGTCCAATAAAGTCTAAAGCCCACTTTTCAAAGGGTTTCATAAGTACCTGAGTTTGTAATGGCATTTCATTTGAGGGAGAAGGTTTCCCTACCCTTTGGCAGTTGTCACACCTTCTGACATATTCTTTAGCATCTTTGAAAATGGATGGCCAATAATATCCTAAAGAAATGATTTTATAGGTTGTCCTCTTGTCAACAAAGTGTCCACCACATGGATCATCATGACATGCTTTGAGAATATCAGGCATTTCATCTTCCCTGGCACACCTTCTGATCATAAGATCTAGCCCTGTTCTATACAATTCGTTAGTGATCCATGAATATCTTGCACTTTCTTGGATAATCTTTCTTTTCTATCTAGGAAACAAATGTGAAGGTAACTTCCTTATAACCAAGTAATTAGCAACATCTACAAACCAAGGAGTTTGAGTAGTTACTGCAAATAGATATTCATCAGGAAACTTATCTTCAACCGAAGAGTCTTCTTTGATATTTTGAATCCTGGATAAGAAATCAGCAACTGTGTTTTGTTTTCTAGGTCTATCCAGCACAGTAATTTTGAATTCTTGCAAAAGTAAAAGCCATATTGTAACTCTGCCATTAGTAATAGGTTTATTCATCAAATATCTAATTGTAGAGTGATCTATATGAACAAAGGTTTCATAGCCTATTATATATAGTGTCTGAACTTGTTAATTGCATGAACAATAGCTAAAATTCTTTTTCAGCCATAGTATAATTCAACTCAGTGGGAGTCAAATTCTTACATATATAGTAAATGGCATAAGGAATAAAATATTTTTTCCCCAATACAACTCCCAGAGCTGCATCTGAAGTATCTATCGAAATATGGAAAGGAAGTTTCCAATTTGGACCTCTTAAAATAGGTGCTCCAGAAATTTTTTCTTTCAAGGTTTCAAATGCCAGTGGGCAATCAGGATTCCAACTGAATTCACAATCTTTTCTAAGAAATTTGAAGAGTGTAGTTGCTATTTTAGTGAAGTTTTCTATAAACCTTCTATAGTATCCTGTAAATCCTATAAAACTTCTAACATCCTTTTGGCAATTTGGAATTGATAACTTAGAGATGACTTCACCTTTAGATTTGTCAACTTTAATCCCATCTCCTAAAATGTGATGTCCTAAAACAATACCTTCTGTAAACATCATAAAACATTTTTCATGACTTAGTGAAAGGTTTGTTTATTTACATCTTTTAAGAACTTTTTCCAATTTTTCCAAAGCTTCTTCAAATGTGTTTCCATAGACTGTAAAATCATCCATATATACCTATACACAATCATGTATTAGATCAGAAAAAATTCCTAGTACTACTCTTTGAAATGTTGCAGGTGCATTACACAACCCAAAAGGAAGTACTTGGTAGGAAAAAGTTCCCCATGGACAAGTAAATGTGGATTTATCCTGATCTTCAGGTGCTACCTCAATTTGATTATAACCACTAAAACCATCCAAGAATGAGAAATACTTCTTACCTACTAATGTATCTAACACTTGATATATAAAGGGCAAAGGAAAGTGATCTTTAAGGGTTGCTTTATTCAATTCTCAGTAATCAATGCACACCCTCCATTTACCATTCTTCTTAGGCACAATTACCAAAGGAGAAACCCATTGACTCTCTGAAATTGGGTAAATGAAGTTTACATTGAGTAATTTTTGGAGCTCTTCTTTACAATTTCCCTAAGATTTGGATTCATTCTTCTCTGAGGTTACCTGATTGGTCTACTGTTTTCCTCAATATAGATATGATGAATACAAGTCTTAGGATTAATGCCTGTCATGTCGATGTACTCCCATGCAAATGTAGCAAAGTGTTTTTGTAATGTTTTGGTTAGCTCTTCTTGTTGTAGTTTCTCCAAGTTTTTGTTTATGTTCAATGTCCTACTTGGAAAAATTTCAATTGTAGAGCTACCAAACTCTTCCATAGAATAGATAGACATCTGCCTAATGACAAGTATTCAACATTAGGTTTTTCTTGAAATTGTGCATGATCATATTCTGGAGATGTTTCAAAATTTTCCAATGTATTCAAAATTGGACTATCTTCACTAATTTATGAAATAGTAAATAGAGGTTGAATATCATCTTCATCATCAATCCATTCCTTGTCATCTATTTCTGTGATTTCTTTTTCTAGAGGATACAAAGTAAATTTCTTTGTTGAATTACCATAAAAAGTATACATGTCACCAGATCTATAACTAAGAAAGGCATCAGATGTGGCTAGCCAAGGTCTTCCTAATATGAGTGGGTGTCCTCCTAGATTATGCTTGGGAGTTAAGATCATGAAATGAACAAGATATTCCCAAGAATCTAATGAGACTGAAATATCTTCTAGTACACCATCTAGTTTGATTATTGATCTATCTACAAGTTGCAGTAAGGTAGGTGTGTAAAGAAGACTAGGAAGTTTAAGGTGCTCCATAGTTTGTCTACTCATGATGTTTATTGTTGCCCCTAAGTTAATCAATGTATTTGGAATTTCAATTCCATTTATATGTGTCTTGACAATTAGACTCCCTGGATCCACATACTTCTATATGACAATTTTTCCCATCATTATGTATGTTATCTTTCCTACCAGGTAAATTCTTTTTGTTTCTTTTTCTTTTCTTCCCGATCTTTTGATGCTCAACTCCTTTATTGTTTTTGCTAGAATTAGAATTTCTCTAATGGCTTGTGGCAAAGAAATTTTGATACAAACATTCTTCAATTCATCTAGAAAATCATAGTTGGGTAACAAGATCTGTTTTTCTACTCTTCTATGAATTTGTAGTCTCTTAGGAAAAGGAGGTGTAGAAGTAGATGTTGGTTGCTCAATGATAGGAGTTGTGTTCACTGATTCTTTTTGTTTTCCTTTTTCAATGTTTTGGTTTTGAAGAGATGTTTCCTCAAAACTTTTATTGACTTTTAGAGAATCTTCCTCAAAAGTGTTTTGTTCTTGAATAACTACATAAAGTTTTTCCTTTTCTAATATCCTAACAAATCTTAATTAAACATCGTTAAGATCTAGAGGATTAATCATGTAAGTTGGAAATTGTTGTCCTTCTACCATGTAAGCATTCTGAGGGTTTTTATTGTTGGCGTTTGGTAATGGTTGGGTAGGTAGCTGATTTGGTTTCTGCTGAAATGGCAGTAAGAGTTGAGGATTTTGACTTTGTTATGGGGGTTGTTGTGGAGATGGCAATGAAAATTGAGGATTCTGTTTTTGAAGTTGTGGTCGCTGATTTGGTTACTGATTTTATGGGGGAGGATAATTCTGATAGGATGGAGGATATTGATAATATTGAGAAAATATCCCTAAGGATTTTGTACCCCTTGTGCCCATGGTTGAGATTGATATTGAGAATGAGGTTGAGGTTGAGGTTGATGCCAAGGTTGCTGCCAAGAATTGCAATTTGGTAGGGGTTGAAGATACATTTGATTGTTAAATCCCTGATTTTGTGGCCCCAACCAAGGTCTTCTTGTAAAAAAATAAAGACATTCTATAGAATTTGGGACTGTTTCCTCTTGAAAGATAGCCTTAAGACCTGGGATTGAATGACAACCCTTGGTTTCATGGCTTTCCAAACATATTATAGAAGTTTCTACAATTTTTTCATCTAAAGGGCATTCCCTTAGAGAATGTTTCTTTCTGCATTTTGGGCAAAAATGGGCTAAAGCATCAGCCTTTGTTTTCTGCTTGTTTTATATTTTAAGGGGGTCTAATTGCTCACTAAGGCTCTCTAAAATGTCAGTTCTAAACTCATCAAACATATTGCCAATTTCTTCCCTACTTACAGATCCAGTTGCATATTTGTTTTCTCTAACAAGAGAAGGATATCTTAGCCCTTTCCCTGTTTTAGATTTCCCTCTTGAGAGATGAACACACAGTTCTCCTATGTCACTCAATGGAAGTTGAGAGATATCTCCCTTCCCAATCATGTTAAGGATATCTATCCACTCATCTCTAATAGCCTTTAATAAAAGAGCTTTCAAAGTTTCTTCATATAAATTGTTCATCTTTGCTCTTTTCAAATTATAGTTGAATCTCTCAATCAAATCTTCTAAGTTTTCATCCTCTCTTTGCATCATTTTGAACACCTCATCTTTATGATTGGTAGGCATACAATAATCCAAGTATCTGTCCAAAAATGCCTTTTACATGTTATTCCATGTTCTAATGGATTGAGTGACTAACCCCATGAACCATTTCAAAGCAGCTCCTTTTAGTGTTGAAGGGAAAATTTTTAGTTTTTGAGAGTCTTCTAGATAGTCATAAGTTCTACACAAGACTTCAAACTCAAACAAAAATTTTTCAGTGTCCTCGCTTCTCAACCCATAGAAGTTTGGGAGGATAGATGGTGAGATATTTTTCATTGTGGTATGTGTTTCCTCATCCACTATAGGGAATCCAAAATATTTATCTACTTCCCTATTTCCTCTGCCTCCTCCATTATTACCTCTACCTCCTCCATTATCTCCTTTACCTCTCCCTCTACCCCCTCCTCCAAACAGTGAGAATTCTCCATCTTGTTCTTCCTCTGCCATTATAGTTTCTTCAGAGTCAATATAGGGTTCAACCTACAAGGTTATTCCATCCACCTCTAATTCTTTTATTAAAGGATTATGGGAGAGAGTTTCTACTTCTTTTTCCTCACCAAGTATTCCTAATTCTTGAACTACAATAGGCTCTCCTATGGAGGTGAAAAAGGTTATCCCTGCTATTGGAGATTCAAAATTTTGCTCTCCTAGGACTGTTTTGATGGATGAAGTAGGAGATTCTTTTGATTGAGTTTCTGCCCCTTGAATTCTAGGAATCCTATGGCTGGCAGTATGAGTTTGGGATGGAGGTATGTTTTTTATTACTCTTGGTGGAGTAGGTGGAGTTGTGGGAATTGAACTTTTGCCCCTAGCTATAAATCTACCCCTAGAGTCTCTTTCTCTATGCACATTATTGTTTTGTTTTCATTTTTTTTGTTTTTTTTTTTTTAATGTAAGAGATAGGCTACCCAGTTACACTTCCCTGACAACAACGCCAACAATTTTTCTCAATTTAGTCTCCTAAATTGCTCTACATAAATTGTCAATCCAGGTATCATAAACTGATGAAGTGTAGTGCACTATATGTGCTAGATGACCCTTCTTACTTCATTTTCTTGAGTTTTATATTGTTTTTGGGGGTTTTTGATCCTTTAATCCCTAATGATTTACAAGTACTTAACAAAATCTTAAATTTAACTTCTGTAAAGACTACTAAGAACCTAAAGAGATGAGAACTAAAAAGACCTTAAGTAAGATTTGGAAGCAAATTTTAATCAAGAAATGAAAACAAAGTTTCTATTTCTAATCATATCATTATTTCCAAATCATGAGCTACAAACTAACAGGTAAAATTGCAATTACTGTCTATTCAATTACAAAAACAAGACTAAATGAAATACCGAAAATTGAAAGTGAAATTGCAACTATTATCTAATCCATTACAAGAACAAAACTAAATGAAATACCAAAACTGAAAATGAAATTGCAACTATCTATGATGGAAAAAAAACTAAATGAAGTGCTTAGTTACTCTGCCTCTCAATTTGGGAGAAAAACCTCCTTGTGATGACATTTTGAGGAATTTTGTACTTCATTATTCTAAGAAAAGATAAATACAAAAATGCAGAAAAGACTCATTGCATGAATGAAGTATTCAACCACTTAGTTTAAGATGAGTTATCAACTAGAAGGGCTCTTTAGAAACATTCATCTACACCATGAGTCAATAAACTAATAAAAAAATGGCAAGAACTGTAATGGCACTTATTAGTCTAATTGAAAACTTAAAGACTAGTGAAACAGTAAATAAAACATACATTACACTACTAAATTTGAACTTCTAACTACTGATAAAAACTAGAAAGAAATTAAGCAAAAAGAAGCTATTATGTACTAAAAGAAGCTATTTTGCATTAGTAACAAAATGACAAAGGTTACATTATAAACAAGGTTAGTATGAAAAATGGTTATGAACACTGTGGAAGAAATGATGAATTGACAATTAACTGGAAAAGATAAAACAAAACGAAATCAAACCTTAGTCAGTGTAGGGACCCTCTTCAACTGATCAAGTTATGCGTACTTAATCAAGACTCCAAGAAAATCCTTCACATATCCATAAAACTTGTGGTCTTCATATTAAAAAAACACAAAAAATGAGTTTTAAAAATTACAGAGCAGTAGCCTGAGCTTAATACATTGAGAAATTCGAACTAGTTTCGAGTTCTTTACACAGGTATTTATAACAGAATTATGCAACTGTTTGTGGAGAAAAATAAGTTATATCCAAAAAAACGTAGCAGACAGGCACAAGAAATTTTCTTCCTCGGCTGTTGGAGACATAAATCTAAGATGATGGTTGTTTGATTTGGTTGCACAGATGGCTATTGGATTTTGTGGGTTCAGGAAGTTGTTTCTGATCCCATCACTGTGAAACATGTTGATTATCCACAAAATAGAGTCTTGTTGCCTTCGGTCTCTACGTTTGAATTCCCCATTAACCGGAGTCTTGAGTTGGTTTCTTTGTCGATTTAGGTTGGTTGACTAGGATAGGATCCATGTCATAACCATTCCAGAGATGCCCATGTGGTTGGTTTCCTCGTTTGATACCTGTAACCTGTCGAAGCATGAAGATAGCTGCGGAACAGCCGATTAGCTGCAGAATAGGCTACGTTTCGTAGCTAAAAGACAAAAACTTATTCAAATAGAAAAACATAAAAGCATAACATGTAAATCACTAAAATGTTCTCCTTAAGGCAATGTATAATGGTTATTGATGATAGGGATGCATTTTCTTCATGGAAAAACAAAGAAAAGGGATGAGAAGAGTTGCTAAGGAAAGGGAAATTTTGAGGCTCAACGGAAATCACACATGCAAATTGATACCTGCAAGTAAACCCATTTTAGTTGCTTGATCTTGCTCTTCCTTCCTTGATCTTGCTTCCTCTTTGCCTTCTTTTCCCTTCTTGATCCAATGTTGAAGTGATCCAAGAAAACTCTAAGTGTCCAAGAGTATGAGAAAGAGAATAGAGAGAGAACTCCAAAACTTAACTAACCAAAATCCATGAACTAATCCTCAGAAGCCTTTTTATTAATCTGGCTTCTATTTTTCTTCATTTTCCATTATTTTCCTCCTCACATGCAACCTGTGAACTTTCACCTTCAGTTTCTCCTAATTTCCATTATTTTCATAAATAAATTGCCAAAAATTCCATTTTCCTTTCCAAATCCTTTGCCTTTGCCTTTTCCAATTTCCTTGTCCATAATAAACCAAATGAAAACCCACACTAGGATGTCTTTCCCAACATTAAGCTTGGAATAAGTGTCCCATAACCATGGTTATTATTTTCCCTTTATTAACTTTATTTACATGGAATTTTCACCAAGGATGTTACAGAACCCTCCCCCTTAGGGGAACACCATCCTCGGTGTTCAATGACACCTACAACCAACAATACTATTGACATAATACCTATGGAGCTTTATAACTTAGCTCATTGCAACATTTACAATGATCAACCTACTAGGAAACAACCAGCATGACAACATAAAAACATGACAAATATAATGACATGACACCCATAAAGCTTATTGGAGCTTTATAACACAACTCATGGTAGTATCTACATACATATTCACATATACCAAAACATCACACCAAAACATATGCCAAAAAAAATTTCTCAACCAGTGAATAATGATACATAACTTGCATCTGATCTGTCATCTCCCATGTAGCTTCATCGGGCCTAAAGTGATTCCGTTGCACTTTAACCTGCTTGATTTCTCAGTTTTAGAGCATGAGAATTTTTCTCTGCAATATACACTGAGGCTCCAGCTAGAATTCTCCATTTGGCTCCACCTACAATACATATCAGCCAATCAGATGATCAACATATTTAACATATTTCTTAAGAAATGACACATTAAAAACATCATGGAATTTCACTGTTGGAGGAAATGCAAGTCGATAGGCTACTGGTCCAATAATTTCAAGAATCTTTAAAGGTCCACAAAACTAAGGTAACATCTTGGCACATGATCCAATCCACAAGGAGCTCTTCTTGGGCTTGATACATAAGTACACCTATTCCCCAACCTGAAACTCCTTAAACAACCTATTTTGATTTGCACAGATTTTTTGTTTTTCCTATGTTGTCTTCAGATTCTTATTTATTACCTGCATTTCATGTTCCATTTCTGCCAACATGTCTAGTCCAATCAACACCCTATTAACTATATCACTCCAAGTAATGGGAGTATTACAACTCCGCCCATACAGTGCCTCAAATGGACTCATCCTCAAAGATTCCTGATACCCATTGTTGTAAGTGAACTTAACCAATGGAATATGCTCTTCCCACTTCCACTATTGATGCATCACATACATCTTCAACATGCCCAACAATATCTCGTTGACCCTCTCTGTCTGTCCATATGTTTGTGTATGATAAGTTGTACTAAAGGCCAAATCTGTCTCTAAACCTGTAAAGAACTCCTTCCAAAACTTGGAAGTGAAATTAGCATCCCTATTTGACACAATATTCTTCAGAACACCATGCAACCTGACCACATCTCAGATGAAGACCTATGTTACATCACTAAATAAATAAATAGACTTCATTGGAATGAAGCGTGTTACCTTTTTCAACCTATCCACCACAACCATGTTGGAAACATGTTGTCTATATGTCCTCGAAAAACCTGTGATGAAATCTGTGGAAATGAGTTCCCATTTCCACTTTGGAATCAAAATCGGTTGTAGTAGTCCACCTTGATGCCTACACTATACCTTTACCTACTAACATTCCAAGCATCTAGCTACAAACTTTGCATGTCCTTCTTCATATTCGGCCAATAATAAAACAACTTCACTACTGTCAATGTCTTTTGATATCCAAGGTGTCCTTAATCCAACTTAGCATGAAATTCCCTCAATATGAGATTCTTGAGTTCATTGATATCTAGCACATATATCATGTCCCTAAATCTGACCAAGCCATATGCTGTGAGACAATAGTCCATATCCTGTGCACTTGTACCTTCACCTATACCTGTACCTATACTCTGATGTAACATGTGCCTGAGCTCCATGTACCTATTATCTTACCGACCTTCCTGTAAGATCCGAACCTATAAATATGTCCCATAAGAACTCATAGCTGCTATGTGGTTCACTTGTATCCTTCTACTAAGAGAATTTGCAACCTTGTTCTCTTTACCTTTAATGTACTTGATCTCAAAGTCAAAATTGTTGATCATGGCCAACCATATAGCTTTCCTGTCATTCAAATTCAGTTGATCAAACAAGTATCTCAAGCCACTATGATCATTGATCAATACAAACCTCTGCCAAGAAGATAATGCCTCCACTTTTTTAATTCATGAATAATCTTGTTTCCAACTCAAGATCATGTGTCAAATAATTCTGTTGTGCTCATTCAGTTGCCATGATTCATCGCATACCACTTTTCCTTCCTGCATAAGAACTCCACCAAGTCCTCTCTTGCAAGCATCTGTGCATACCACAAACTCCTTGTTCATATCTGCAATCTTTAACACTGAAGCATTAGTCAATAACTGCTTTAACTATTCAAACCTTGCTATACATTCCTCTGTCCATTCCAATTTCTTACCTTGCCTCTACAATGATGTAATAGGATATGCAATCAAGGAGAATTTCCTAAGGAACCTCCTATAATAACCTGTTAATCCCATAAATGATCTTACCTATTCCACATTTATAGGAATTTCCCACTCCATGATAGCTCTTATCTTCTATGGATCCATTGCTATGCCTTCCTTGAAAACAACATGCCACAAGTAATGTACCTTTTTCTGAAAGAAACTACATTTGTTAAGCTTAGCATACAACTGATGCACTAATAGAAATCTCAACATTGTTGCTAAATGCTTGACATGTTCTTCCTAATTTTTAGAATATATCGAGATGTCATCAATGAACACAATACCAAACTTGTCCTGATAAGGATAATAACACTATTCATTAAGCACATAGAGGTAGATGGAGCATTAGCCAAACCAAATGGAACTACAACAAACTCATTATGATCGTACCTAGTCTCAAAAGTTGTATTGTATATGTCCTCTTATTCGATGTGTACCTGATGATATCTGGATCTCAAATCAATCTTTAAGAACACTCTTTCTCCCTTCAAGTGATCAAACAAGTCATCAATCCTCGACAACGGATACCTATTCTTGATGTTTACCTTGTTCAATTACCTATAATTAATGCATAACCTGAGAGTACTATCCTTCTTCTTCATAAACTATATAAGTGCACCCCAAGGTGATACACTTGGCATAATGTATCCCTTTTCAAGCATTTCTTTTCACTACAACTTCAATTCTACTAACTTTGGTGTGCTCATCTTGTAAGGTTCCTTTGATGCTAGTGTTGCCCCTAGTACCAACTTAATAGAAAATTCTACTTCCCCATGAGGCAGCAACTCTGAAATATCTGCTAGAAACACATTCTGGAACTATTGCAAGATCGGGTACCTACTCAATACCTACACATCATCAACATCCTTTCCTAAGTTACTAGAAACATGCGCTACGAATAACATACAACCTTTTCTACGACTGTGCTTTTCCTGCATAATTGTAACCATTTTAATTGATGTTGCATTATTCTTACCCTGTAATATTCTTTGTTCTCCATTATCATCCAAGCACTCAATGAATTTGTCATAACAATCCACTTTGGTCCTATGAAGATATAGTCAGTCCATACCCAATAACATACTATATGACCCCAAAGGTAATACATTCAAGTGTGGTGATGTAGGCATTGTTGGCTTAGTGGGGCCTGGCCCAAGTTCAAAAGTGATTTAGCCAAGCAAATCCTAATACTACTAGCCCTTTCGACAATAGTCCACAGAGCGCAGACTGAGGTCTCACCGGAAGTAGTATGCGAGGGTGCTAGAACCAGGTTTCCACACCCTAGGGATGTCTGATATGTGGTGATTGGTATGCAGTCCAACCTTCACACTTACTATGCTATGCGCACCTGCAACTACCCTGCACCCTATGACACTGTCTTCGCGCAGTTCTAGCAGCAGTGCAACCCATGTTATTTACCCAAGTCTTCCTTAATTAGTCTCCATTAGTGGATTACTATGATTAAATTCACATATAAGCATTCATACGAGTATTCATCAAGTGCACGCAATAAATAAACAAAGTAAAAGTAATGTATAACATCAACATAAAGATTCCAGAATAGATGCACAGAATAAACTTCTCCTTATTATCTGTCAATCCCAAGTACAGACCTGACTCTGCCCTGTGCACTCAGTTGTAGGGATCCACGCACTCAGCTACAGACTCTGCTAGGCCTTTGCACACTCAGCTGCAGAGCCTCTTCCTACTACTACGACCCAATAAACTTCAACTTTCACTTTATGCTCTAACCATGCCTTTGCTATTCTATTCTCTCCTTCACTAAGCTTTCTTTACACTTAGAGCCTCGCTCTATTTATACAATCCCATGGTCTACAGACCATGGGTAGGCCAACACATCTTTACATTAAATTACAATTCTTAGGGCGGACAACCCTATGACTTGATTATACAGTTCGCACTTCGCACCCGAACTTTGTGGAGTTCTACACCATCTTTGACCAAAACTTGGGCTTTAAGCCCCAAAAATTGTTGTGGGGGATCCCATGCCTAACAGGCCCCCAACACAATCATCGTGACTCATCCCGAGTCACTCTGCTGGTGCGGTGATCTTGGCACGGAGCCCCTCCAATTGTGTGTGTGTTGTGCAAAGGTCTGCATTGCAGAGTTCTATTGTCTGCTGGATTTGATCCATTTCTACTTCTGAATCATCTGCATCCGACTTGAGTCTCTTCTTTGGTACTGACTTCTAGTGCTTGTGTTTATAGTCCCGCACCCCTGTCTAGCTCCTTGGGTCGTGAAGATTGTGCTTTGGTTGGTTAGTCAGATAGCCAGCCCACCCGTGTAGGGCTTCAGACGACTACCATTTAATTTTCTTGTGAAGGGTTCTCCATTAAATTTGACTAACTGGACCATCCCTTTGTCTATGACCTCTTTTACCACATATGGTCCCAACCAGTGCATTCTGAACTTTTGAGGAAATTTTTTAAACTTGCTATCATATAATAGCACTAAATTGTTTACCTTCAAGATGCACAACTTCATATGGCGGTCGTATCAAGATTTTTCACGTTTCTTTTGTACCTACTGGTGAAATCCAGCCAGAAATCATTCTTTCTCGAGTTCTTCTAATTGTGTGAGCCTTTATTCCAGAGCTTCGCGGTCCATCATGCCTATGAGTGCTGCTATTTGTAGACTAGGTATGATGTATTCCATTGGCATGACTACTTCCGTACCATAAACCAACTGGAATAGTGTTTGTCCCATCATTTTCTTGCACGTTGTCTTGTACGCCCATAACACAGTAGGTACGCGCAGGTCCTAGTCGTCCCACTGTACGTTACATACTTTGGTCAGTGCAGTCTCCAGTATTTTATTGAATGCTTCTACTATTCCATTAGCCTATGGGTGGTATGGTGTACGTTTCTAGTGATAAACCTAGAACTCTTCTGTAAGTGTGCTGATGGTTTCATTCAAGAAATGTGTTCTGTGATTGCTCATTAAGATTTTCGGGTAGTCAAATCATGTCAACACATTTTCAAACAAAAACTTTGCAATCGTGGTAGCCATGCAGTCCTTGACCAGTTGTGCTTCCACCCATCGTGTTAGGTACTCCATCGCAGTGATGATGTAGAATGTACCCATCTTCCCTTGAGGTTTGATTGGACCAACAAAGTCAATTTCCCATTTCTCAAATGGTTGTAGTGTCATTTGTGGATTTAGTGGCATCTCATCCCTTCATGATGGTTTTCCCATCCTTTGACATATATCGTAGGCCTTACACTATGCTTTCAAATCCTGGTGCAGGGTTGGCCACCATAACCCTATGTGAAGAATATTTTGTGAGGTTGCACATCCTGCATAGTGTCCTCCTGCAGCACCCCCATCTACCTCCTTGAGGATCTGACCCGGTTCAAATTTAGGTACGTATCTTCACAATATCTCATCATTGCTCATCTTGTAGAGGACAAAAAAGTCCATCGTGTGCACCACCAATTCCTTCTTCTGTTGGATTGAGTACTCCTTCAGTGCAATCCCTATTGTTAGGAAATGGATTATATCTTCAAAGTGTTCATCTGTGATGCGTACTGCAAAGAGTTGTCCATCAGGTAGTCCCTCCTCCAAATTTGTGGGTTCCTTGCCCGTCTCAATTCGTGACAAGTGGTTTTGTCCTACGTTTAAGCATCCTGGCTTGACTATGACCTCAAAATCATATTCTTGAAACAGTAACATCCATATGCATATGCACCCCCCCAACACAGACTTGTTCACCAAGTATTTCAAAGGGAATGGTCGGTATACATCTTGAAATGTCCGCCAAGTAAATAGTGTCGATATTTTTGGAGTGCGTACACCATTTCCAACCCCTCGCATTCGGTGGTAGAGTATTTATTTTGTGGTTTGGAAAATCTTCGAATCGCAAACGTAATTGGCTGATCCACACCCTCTGCGTCTTCCTGTGTGAGTACGGCTTCCAATGTGATACACGACGCATCAACATGCACATGAAATTCCACATCCCATTTTGGGAAGACCAAGATTGATGCAGAGGTCAGTTTTCCCTTTAGGACATCCAAACTCTTCATGCAATCATCATTCTAGCAATATGTCACATATTGTTTCAATAACTTCTCCATCAGCGCAGTTATTTGGACTTAACTCTTGATAAACTTCCTATAGTATCCAGTGTGCCCCAAAGTAGCGCGTAATTATTTGACATTGCGCAGTGATTCCATATTCAAAATAACAACAATATTTGCAGGGTCCACCATCAGGCCTTGTTTGCAGAACACATGGCCTAACAAGTTACCAAAGGAAACAGGGAAGGTGTATCTTTTAATGTTCAGCGCAATCTAGTGTCAGCAGCAAGTATCCAGCATCAAACGTAAGCTCGCTACATGGTGCTTAACTAATCCAAAGATAGTCCACTCATCCAGATAGACCTCCAAGAACTTGTGGATGTATTCTTTGAATGCCGCCACCACTATGCCATAAAATATTGCTAGCGCATTCTTCAGTCCAAAGGGCATAACGGTGTATTGAAATTAGCCCCATTCTGTTGCAAAGGTTGTTTTTCTCCTATCTTCTGGCACGATATTAATCTGATGGTACCCTGAGAAGCCATTTGTAAATGAGTAAGCTTCCTGACCGCCAACATTCTCCAATACTTTATCTATGAATGGTGATGAGAATGGATCATGAACACAGGAATCATTGAGCTTCCTGAGGTCCACGCATATTCTTATTTCACCTTTCTATTTCTTCTCTTGCACTACCATAGGACTCACCCAATCGAATTCTTCCACTGGTTCAATAATTCTGGTTCTGAGCTTTTTGTCTAATTCATCGCAGACCTTTTCTTTATACTTGGGTCTCAAGTGGTAAGGTCACTGCTTAACTGGCTTTGCGTCTAGTTTCAGAGTGATCTTCATCATCCCTAAGTCACCAATGATCCATTTTAAGTCCGTAATTTTGGTCAGGAACAAGTCCTGGTATTCATGGAGTAACACAGTGACCTTATCTACCATAGCATCATCCCAATAGTCCCCAAGCGTCGCATACTTTGGCTCCGCATTTGTGCCAATGTTTACCTGCTTTATTTATAGCAGCGCGGTGATGTCAAGATCCTCAATTGATGGTCCTCAAACCTCACGATAGCCTTCGGTTTCTAGAATATCAATATTTCAGGGGTCGTCATCATCCTCCTCCACCTGCATGCTATAACATTCTACAGCGTTGCTTAAATGGGTTTCCCATACTAGTTGTAGCATTTCTAATGGCTCATGTGGTATCTTGAAGATGGTGGCTTTTACTGCTTGCAGTGCATCGTCAACAGTATCCGACCACCGGTCTTCAAATGTGAATGTTAACAAAAATCCCTCGCATAAGACATCCCATTCGCCCATACCATGTCAGAGTTCTGTCTCAGTATACCAGTTCATGGGTATTATATCTAAGGTATGGCAGAATAAGTGTACCCATTCGAGTTGTGGTTCTTCCCCGTAGACCTTGGTCCATTTTGCGAGGTGTGTATGTGGGTCATCACGTCCATCGTATTTGTATTTTAACCGTAGTTGTGGTTTCCCAAACTATAAGCACATCATCCTCTGCATCCATGTCAATCCTCAAAATTTCCTTGATGTGTACCCCACCATCGTGCGGGTGTTGCGTGTAATGCCCACTTCAATGCATCGAACCGTTGTTGTTCCGGTACTGCACTTTCAAATTTTCTCAGGAATTCATCCACCTTTGTCAATCAATCATATGTCGGCAACTCTCTTGCCTCCATTGTCACACAACACAGTGATCTAACCATCATGTTGCAATTCAGCGTTGTCACTTCATGCAACCGATTCTGCCATCACTCTACTTCTTTGTCTGAATCGAAAGTGCAAGAGGTTTCGTACTCCCATGAGATCCTCCCATCTATAGTCACATTCACCCAATCCTGGTCTCATGTAGTTATCTTGTAAATACAATCAAGATCATCATCACTATCATCGTCGCACACTGGTTTAGTGTAGTGTACTCCTTCGTCTAAGTCCAGTGGGATTACTACGCATAGTGACTTTTTCTCGAAGATCATTTTGTGCTTCTTCAAGTTGATGACTCTATTCATATCGGTGGCCCAGTCTATTCCTAATAGCACGGGTTAGGGATTTTTGTCATCAACAATCTCTATTACTTCAAAATACGCATGTGCGCTCGTGCCTTCAATATCAACTGTTACCCCTTGCAACCTCCCCATGGGAAAAATCTTCTGTTGGTTTGCCATTCATAATTGAATAGGGGACCATTGTAACACAGACCTACCCATGCGTTCCCATGTTTTCTTTGGCAATACATTCATGTCCAAACCCAAATCTAGGATTACCTGATCCATTTCATATTCCCCAATCTATGCAGTCAACCTCATTTCCATTCCAGTGCGCAAGGCATGCTTCCCCAATTTCCAGACTACACACAGTTCTTCTAACCCCGTGCACCTGGTGATTAGCTCTTGTAGTCCTTTAACTACCTTGTCATGTAGCAGTTTCATGGATGTATCCAGAAAGGTAGTGAGCATTGAAGGATCCATTCCTGGTTATGGTTGATCCTTACTACCTGAAGTGGAGGCCTCCGCGAAGCTCTTATTCCATGAATGTCTCCTTTGCGCATTCTAAGTAAAACTCTAGTTCCTTCGCAAGAGCCTAGCGAACCAATGTACTTTCCTCTGGATTCTTCTCTGTATCTTCTCCCATGGCCATACCATATGTGAACATTATGTCAACATTTGAGTCCTCTTTGCGTGGCTCAGATCTCATCATTTGTATATTCTGAGTCGGGGGAAGCTGGAATACCCCCTTTTTCACACATCTTTGTGATCAACGGAGGACAGTCTGTTATTTCATGATCAAACTGAGCATATTACGAACAGGATATCCTCATAAGATTGGTATAATAGCAGGCATAGTGCCCTGATCCTCCGCAACTATAACAAAGTAACTGTCTGCACCCCTTCCCGGTCCCATTCCACCTCATCCTCATCCTCGCCCCTAAAATCCAACGCGCGCCATCCCCACATTTGGTTTGAGGGCTCGTGTTTTGGTCTGCATCCTATAGGTTGGGGTCTGATCCATCATTATCTCATAACTACGGAAAGTACGCTCATCGTGGCCTACCAATCTGTAGAAATTACAACACATTTGCTGAGGTGTCCATGTATATTTCTGCAGCAAATGACAATTGTCTATCGTGTTTTTCCCTCCTATCTGACAAATCGTACACCATAAAGTGGGTGTTGCGCTCGACCTTGTTTGCACCTCCAGTCTCAGGGGCATTAGCCCTCCTCTTGCCAAGTAGTTCGCAAACAGTGGATAGTGATCCTTGTCATGGCCCTAGCCTTTGCATTTTATGCAACATACTTCCTCGCATGCCTCTAGCCATGGTGGCCTATCCTACTTCAAGCTTTGCATTTCCAAACACGGATTCTGTAGTTGCATGTGGATTTCTTGACCTCCCAACCCAGGGTCTTGTATCAAGGTCTCATGTAACCTCATCTCCATTTCTAATGCTTCAGCCTGAGTGGAAAGTTTCTATTGTGATAGAGTTGTCCTCAAGTGTAGTGCCGGAGATGCTACAAACCATGTGTGATGTTGTGCATCTGTCAACGTCATATTGGCTTCGCAGATCGTATTATTCAGCCGTTGATCTAGATCCCAGGGAGGTATGCCCAAAAGCATCACAATCTCTTTAAACCTGATTATTGATTGTGTTTCTGACTTTGGTCTGCTAAATTCCCTTTTCAACGTGTTCTGGATCTCTGTTATCCCTGCATTTGGGTTGTCATTAGAGTGCTTGATATACCATGTCAACATGCGATCCTGCAGTGCACTCACCAATGTAGCCTTCTTAATAATGTCATCTGTGATGCCCTGTACTTCCCATACTACTCTTACCATGAACCAAAATTGGTTTGGATCCTCATTCCCTACTCCTCTGAACACTCGTAGTTTGATCGCGCTCGCCATACTGAACTGTGGAGGTGGTGGAGGTGGAGTAGGTGGAGATGGAGGTGAGGGAGGTGAAGTGGGTGGTGGTGTGGGTGGAGGTGATAACTGCAGAATCCACTACCTTATCAAACTGACTGTGCTTCTCGAATAAACCTTCATGAGCTTGTCCTCACTCTCTCATGAGAGTGAAATTAAGGGACTATTTTCTACTTCTTCACTACTTCCGCTTCTACAGATTTTTCCGCTCTGCGTAGTCCCAAACATTAATTTACTCGCATAACCCTCTTTTCACACAATATCATCTTAACCCAGGTATTCAAAGATTTAATATACTTACCTCGCGGTCCCTTGAGGAAACGTTGCTTTGCCTCGTTGTAACTGATGATCATGTCCACCACGAATGCAGTGATAAATCCTCCTATTATTTGGTCAAGCCAGTGGTCCACAACTCGCGCTATTTTATCCTCTGAGGCTTCTAGTCTGCGCACTAGCTCCGGAGTCCACACTATTTGTTTTTCGAGCCTACACCTTCCTTGGCTGCCTACTAACTTCGTGATCCACTCATATAGCTCAGATGGAAAGGATGTAAAGAAAATCTCATGGATTTCTGTATACACGTAGCGATCTAGCCACTTTTTCTTAGATACTTGCGGAGTTCTATTTTCCTGTGTTACAAACTTGTGAATCTTCTTGTCCAACCACTCTTTAATTTCCTTCTTTTTTGGTTTCCAGTGGCACGACATCAGACATCCCTTATGTAGATCCCAATCCTGGCAACGGAACCATTTATTGGCTTAGTGGGGCCTGACCTAGGTTTAGAAGTGATTTAGCCAAGAAAATCCCGGTACTACTAGTCCTTTCAGCAATAGTCTACGGAGCGGGGACTGAGGTCTCACCCAAAGTAATATGGAAGGGTGCTAGAACCAGGTTTCCACACCCTGGGGATTTCTGATATGTGGTGATTGGTATGCAGTCCAACCTTCGCACTTACTACACTACACGCACCTGCAAGTACCCCGCGCCCTGTGATACTGTCTTCGCGCATTTCTAGCTGCAGTGTGACCCGTGTTATTTACCCAAGTCTTCCTTAATTAGTCTTTGTTAGCTGATTACTTAGATTAAGTTCACATATAAGCATCCATACGAGTATTCATCAAGTGTGCGCAGTAAATAAATAAAGTAAAAGTAATGTATAACATCAACATAAAGATTCTAGAAAAGATGCATAGAATAAAATTCTCTTTATTATCTATCAATCCCAAGTACAAACCTGACTCTGCCCTAAGCACTCAGCTATAGGGGTCCACACACTCAGCTGCGGGCTCTACTAGGCCTCTTCACACTCATCTGTAGAGGCTCTTCCTACCACTACGACCCAATACACTTCAACTTTCACTCTATGCTATAACCATGCCTTTGCGAAGATTTCTTTACACTTAGAGCCTCACTCTATTTATACAATCCCATGGTCTTCAGACCATGGGTAGGCCAACACATCTTTACATTAAATTACAATTCTTAGGGCGGACAACCCTATGACTCGATTATATAGTTCGCGCTTCGCACCCGGACTTCGTGGAGTTATACACCATCTTTGACCAAAACTTGGGCTTTAAGCCCCAAAACTTGTTGTGGGGAATCCCATGCCCAATAGGCATACCATTCAACTCGAATGCACAAGCTCTTACCCAGTGATATACTATTGGGCTTTAAGCCCTAAAACTTGTTGTGGGGAATCCCATGCCCAATAGGCATACCATTCAACTCGAATGCACAAGCTCTTACCCAGTGATATACTATCTTTGTACCTGTTTCCAACTTCACTAACTAGGATTTTTCATGCACTTCTTTATTCAAACCACACTTCTCCACCAAGTCAGAACTAACATAACTATAATTCAATCCATCAATCAAAACAACTTGATCACAAACCTTACCGTCCATATTGATAACAGTTTCCTGGTGCTTTTCTTGCTTGTTATCCAGCGCTATATAGATACAAGGAATGCTCTAGCCAACATCCCCAACAGTCTACGCCTCTTGTGCATTATATATATGAGGTCTACCACCATGATTCTATGGCAAATACCTCTTAAAGTGTTCCTTTCCATATGTTCAACACTCCAATTGTCATGTACCATCACCTCTATTCTATTATTGTGTCCCATGTTCCTGTCTAACTGCATTGAAATTCTTATGCAGTGCAACATTCTCTTTCTCTTCTGCATTCTGAGGCCTTGTTCTTTTCGACTACCATTTACCTTTACTTTTATCTTTCCCTTTCCATCCTTTCTGAGATTCATTATTATACTTTGACTTCTCATAACAATGCTTCAATTTCCCAATAACTTCCTCAAGTGAACAAGGCCCATCATACTCAATTCGATCTCTAAAAGATAATGGAAATCCACTAACGAATCTTTGAACTTTAGCCTTATCATCCTTAAGATACGGTGCATACCTCAATAGCTTCAAGAACTTAGTCGTATAATCCTCATTTGTCATTGATCCCATCTTTACTTCATAACATATTTTGGCCTTACTTTCATGATACCTTTCTGACAAGTACTTCTTCTTGAAAAGTATTTTAAAATCATGCCAACTCAACTCCTTCGTCATGATGTCTCTAACCCACTTCACATCTTCCCACCAGATGTATGCTTTCCCATTGAGGCTTAAGATAACTATTCTAGTCTTCATATTCTCTATGTACTGATGCAACTCAAATAATTTCTTCATCCCAAATAACCAAGCCTATGCATCCTCCAACTTCATCGAATATTCATCAAAATTAGTCTGCTTATCTTTCTTAAACTCATCCGGAAAATATCCCCTCTCACTCCGCCTATAAGAATGATAATGATGACGATCATAGTATCTGTCAGAACTGGAACTAGAATAGTACTTGTGTCCATCACCTCTCCTATCCGAACTGTCCATGAACCTATCATCTCTAATTGTTTCATCCCTATCTGACCTATTCCCACCATGATATCTACTGCAATATGCCCCATTAGTTTTTTCCTCCTATCCATGGTTGATCCGAAGTGGTCCTTGTCTCTACAATTATGACAAACTCTGAAGGATTATTACATTGGCTTCTTCTTGCTTCTCCTATTCCTGCATGATTATGTCATTATATTCTTTGCAACTTCTTAATTCTTCCTTCAAGCTTCTCAACATGTCTGCTAAGTTAGAAGAGTGTCGAACATCACACTTCTCACATGACCCATAGGGAGAATCTCGTGAACCATAGTCTAACATATCGCTAGCCATCTTGGTCTCTTTCCTGCCAAACATACCATGTCAGCTAAACCAAAATATAAACATAATCAACATACCTTAGTGTAGCCCAGGGAGGATACCTCGTCTTCAATATCAACCAGATTAGAAAAATACATGTATAAACATAATAGTAACAACATATAGATATCAACCTAACTAGAGTCTAGTCATCAATGCATGACCCTATCAACCACACATCATGACCTCATGCATGGGAACTACAACCATGTCAATGTATGAATAATCAACATACGCACAACCCACATGCCCACACAATACATACAAACACTGTCATGCATAACTAGTGTATAATTGACCTATACTCATGATAAACATATCCAACAACACACAATCAAATTCCACATGGCAACACAAACACAAACATGACCAATGCCATGCATAAACAACAAGTGCATAGACGATGAGTATAAGGAACACATATGCAACTGACATGAATGCATGACCAACACACCGACCATCCAGTCCAAAGGAGTCACTATGGGAGTTTTGAGGTCTAAAATGGGCCCCCTAAGAAAATTATAAAATAATAGTGGAAATAATAACATAAGATTAAATGACATCATCAAATTCTAAAGGAAAAAAAAAAAAATCAACTTGTATTTTCAACTTATCTCCCTATGGGTTTACTCAAATTTCAAGTGGCAGCACTTGTTGCATGTAGAATTTGATTCCTCATCCAAGGAGCACCCATGTTGCATACTTTCGATGGACCCTACTACACAAAAAATGATAAATACATGAAATAAGTGATTGCAATCACGTTGTTTAATGTATTTCTCATTTTTCGTGGAGCAGGGTCGATTGAAAGTATGCAACATGGGTACTCCTTGGATGAGGAATTAATTTTTTCATCCAACGAGTACTCTCGCTTGAAGTTTGAGTAAAATCTTAGGGAGATACATTGAAAATACGAGTTGAAAAAGTAGTTTTATTATTTTATTATTTTTTAATATTTTTACTTTTTTACTCCAAAAATGGTGAATCATCCCCCATGGTTAACATAATCATCTTGAATCCTATTAATTCTTATAAATTTTTCTTTTGGTTGTACATTTTTCTTAGGAGGCCCATTTTAGACCTCAAAATTCCCCTAACGGAACTATGCCCTAATACCACTCTGTAACACCCTCCTCTCACATTTACCCAAGTTAACAGGCCCGATAGGGTAAACATGTGATGAGAGGCTACCACAATCTGAGTGAACTCCCCATGTACAGTTGAGAAAGTGGAATTGACACAACACAACCTATCTGACCTTCTGCATATACCCCAGAACCTGCAAGAGCCAACCAACCCTTCAAGGTGATCAACCCTTGTGACAACTTGACACTTCACTTCTCTAGAGCCTCATTCGCTCCCATAATATGGGCATGCATGCGACTGGGGTATTTTTCAGCTAGTTCTAAGACTACAACCCTAGATTCTGTGCCACATTTTCAGGGCCAAGACTTAAGCCACTACCCATAACTCCATGAAAATTTCAAGAATGAAAAGTAACATCTAGATGATGATATAAATGTAAATACTTGAAAAAATACTTGACTGGACTCCTACTAGCCATGACATGCATTTCATTAAACATATCACGAATATGAAATCTATGGGTCATAATAACAAATCGCATAGGGGTCGCATAAATATATGAGAATTTCTAAGAAGCATTGATGCCTTATAAAATTAGTTGCATTATCATCTATTAGATGATATATTCATTATTCATTCATTTACAAATCCAAACATGATGAAATCCATGCATCATCATTGTCATAAAACATATTCATAAGCAACATATAAACAACAAAAATAATGAGGATACAACATCCATAAGTTCTAAATATGAACCAATATATTTTATCATAAAATACCAAGGAAATTAACTCTTATTAATGAATGCAAAAGCCAACTAGGTATGGGACTTCCACGAACCACCCGGCCATAGATTGGTTGAACCAAATATTTCTTTCAGCAGTCACCCCCGTTCCATATTTCAAGCATGAATGTGGGACTCAAACCAAAAGAACCAACTAGGGCTTCCCAAGGTTAAACCACCTCACCCTCATAAATAGAATTAAGCTTGACCACAAGCCTCCCCAGATCACTAGGCCATAAAAAAGCATGGATGCCACCAAATTTCTCCACCTACACCATGAAGAATTTTCTTGTCTCCTAGTCTCTAGGCTTTACTGTATATCCCTCCATTCACTGGTTGAGGATTCCTAGACCTAATTGAGATGCCAACCTTCAGTCTTTATTGTATATCCCTCCATTCATTGGTTGAGGATTCCTAGACCTAATTGAGATACCAACCTTCGGGCTTTACCACAATCCACACCGGATCACTAGGCCCTAAATGAGACTCCACCCTCCAAGCTTTACCGTGTATCCCATCCCAGGATTCCTAGGCATGATGGAGAGCATCCAACTCTATGATTTACCATATATCCTACCTTTCACTGGTCAAATATTCCTAGGGCCACCGAGGCAACACAAAATATGGCTTTACCACAACCCATAGCCTAGTTCAGGGGTCACTAGGCCATGGCTTTACCACAATCCACAGTTTGGTTCAAGGATCACTAGGCCATGTTTTCTTCCTTTCATAAATCCACCTCACTCAGCTTTGATTCCATTCAGAAATCCAACTCAACAAAAAACATGAGAACTCATCACACCATGGTTACCAGAAATGGTAAGGCAAGGATGAAGAACACTATCACACCTAGTAAAACCATGCCCATGACAGAAAGAGAATCGATAACGCACATGCATAACCATGCATGCCAAATCTAGAAAGGAAATAACACATGAAAAATGATACCTGGAAGTAAACCCATTATAGATGCTTAATCTTGCTCTTCCTTCCTTGATTTTTCTTCCTCTTTGCCTTTTTTTTTATAGAAATGGAAACAAGAAATTCCAATTTAAATTTGTCCTTGAATTTAAACTGTGAATTAAAATCAACTTGTATTCTCATAGAAACTTGTAAATAGTTAATTAAGTTTAATTAACTTAATTAACTTAGGAATTTCAAGTTGGAAGTCTTTCTAAAGTCATGTATATCTTCTCCCTAAGTTTTAGGGGTCCAGGATGATTTTAACTGTGAGTTGTAATTAGATAACTCAATTTACTAAGCTATGTTCAATTAAATTAGTTCCAAACTATTTGTGTAACTAATAGAGAGTTAACAATCAGTTGGTGCACTATTTCATCCACAAATGTCACTCTAGTTAACTGAATATTCCCTCATTATAAACTCATGCATGTCGATTCTGAGAAAGACCCAGTTGAGATTAGAGTACAAGGACAACGCAATATCAATTGTATGATTTAATGAGTTGTATAGATCATGCATGCAATCAGAAATTCAACCTATATTGGATTGCACAATTTTGGAAGCACTGGATTCCTATTAATATGGGTTATTCATCCATAGGAATTGCGCAAGGAAATAGGGACTTGGAGAGTTGTAGAATAGGCGAAGGATTTGGCTTGAACTAGCTTGTGAGCTTAGAGTTGATTATACTTTTGCAGGGATTGTTCTTGTGAGAACAAGCATTGTAATGTCATCTTGGACTTTTGATTTAATACAATATATATAGTAGAGGTTTTGAGCAGTGGATTTCCCTAGATACATCTTGTGTTATGTGCCATTGATTTATCTTCTTCTTGTTCATATTGTTTTCATAGATCTATTGGCTTCCGTTGGTTGAAAGTAGAAGAAGATTCTTATCCTATGCTTTAGTAAATTGCATGAGATTGTAAATCAATAGGATTTTCTACATGGTGTCAAAGCTAAAGACAATATACTAGAGGAGATTTCGAAGTTTTGAGTTTTGGGTTACAAGTGAAATTCGAATTTGCAATACATAGCTCAGGACCAGCAAATGGCATTCTACATTTTGCGGCTTGAGTATGCCTTGGAAGGCAGCTCAAATTTTATAGCCTGGAGGGACATAATAGAGGTTGTGATAAAGGATAATGGCTTGAAGGAATTCATTGATAAATAAATTCCTAAGCCAACAGTATTGGATGCATAGAATTTGGCAGTATGGAAGAAGTGTCCGGCGAAGGCGAGGCAGATATTCCTTGAGGGAGTTTGAGACCACACTGTCTTGAGTCTCCATGGCAAGGAAACTATGTATGCTATGTGGAAAGCATTGATAGAATTGTATCAGAATAAGAGTGACCAAAGGAAATTGGCACTAAAGTACAAACTTCGAAAAATCAAAATGGAGAAAGGCAAGGCTATTCCAAAATACTTGACCAAGTTCACTCAGTGTCATGATGAACTTAGAAGTGTTGGAATCATGGTTGTTGAGTATGATATGGTGAGTCTTGATCTTTTGGGACTCCCAAAGAATTGGCATAGTTATCAGGACTTTGTCAATGATAAGGAGAAGCTACCAGATTGGGAATGACTATGGTCGTATTTGATGTAGGAGGAGATCAAGAGGAACACCAAGGATGGCTCTTCATCAAAAATTGATGATGCAGAGAACTGTGCCTTAGTAGGTAAGGAAAAGAAGGGGAAAGGGAAGGCTTCCCATTCCAAATCGGATTCTTTCCATGGAGTTAAGAAGAAAGACATGACGAAATTTAAGTGCTTTCATTTTCATGAGTTGGGTCATTTTGCTACAAATTTTCCACTCAAGAAGTCCAAGAAGATGTCCTCAGGAGAAGCGATGGGTGAGGCTTTGGCCTCTCAATTCGAATTGGACTTTACTCTCATTGCATGCATGGTTTCATCAATGATTGGTAGTGTATGGTACCTTGACAGTGGAGCCTCATTCCACATGACTGAAGACAAGGAGCTTTTCAATGACCTGGAGGAGAAAGATCTCCAGATGCATATCGAGATGGGTGACAACGGGAGGTATAGTGTTACAGGATTGGGCATGGTTACTTTTCAGAGGGAGCATGGTGCTCCTCTCACCTCCAGGGATGTTATGTATGTACCTGGGTTGAAGAAGAACTTAGTATCAATCGCCATGTTGGAGAACAGAGGCTATGATGTTGTCTTTAGAAAAGGAAAGGTGTTCCTTAGACACATATCCATGGGTGAAGTAAAGAAGATAGGAGGTGAAGAATATCTATAATATGGAGATAGAGGAGTCTACTACTTTGAGTACAAAATCTGAAAGGGTGTAGAGTCGAGACGTCAATGAGTTGTGGCACAAGTGACTGGGCCACTTGCATCATGGGGCTTTAAAGATATTGCAACAGATCTCTATCAGTCTTCCCAAAGTTACACTTGAGCAAGTTGATACATGCAAGGGGTGTACTTCGGGAAAATACACCAATTCTTCCTTTCACGATAGAGATATTTGATCAGAGGCTATTCTAGAGCAAGTCCATTTAGATGTGTGTGGACCATTCTCGACAGAATCCATGACCAAACATAGTTATTATGTTATATTTTTTTATGAATTTTCTCGAAAATGTTGGATATTTTTCATGCAGAAAAATGATCAAACCTTCACAAAGTTTTGTGAGTTTAAAGCATTGGTGGAGAAAGAGTCGAGCAAGAAGGTTAAATCTCTACATAGTGATAATGGTGGTGAATATGTCTCAAATGATTTTAAGCACTTCTATGCAGTAGAAGGGATTAAATGGGAGTTCGCGACACACCATAACCCTTAATAGAATGTGGTAGCCAAGAGGAAGAATAGAACAATAGCATGGGCAACGAGTGAGTTGTTGCATGATCATGGCCTACCCCTACACTTGTGGGCTAAGGTATGCAACACAATGATTTATGTTTAGAACTGTAGTCCACATCGGATACTTGGGATGAAGACACCAAAGGAGGCTTATTCCGGTAAGAGGCCAAATGTTGGTCACTTCAATATTTTTGGATCATCGATATATTTCCATGCGACCAAAGATGCACGAAAGAAGCTTTAGCCGACAACAGGGTTGGGGATATTTTTGGGGTACACTGATACACCTCACAACTATCAGGTGTACTTGTTAACCAGCATGATGACAGTGGTTCGCAGGGATGTCAGATTCGATAAGGAGAAGGCCATGCGAGTTTCCCTTGAGAGGTTGCTTGAAATACATGCGATTGAGGAGATTTTAGCTCCTAAGGTTGAGGAGCCTCAGATTTATGTGGAGCAACCACATGCAGAGGACCCGAGACTAGAGACATCCACTCAGGAAGAGTCTTCTAGAGATGGAAGAAAGCACACCATAGAGGTGAATAGATTGTTATCGGATGCTAGAGAGAATGTGGGAGCACCCACATCACAACAGAGACAGAGGAGGTAACCTAATAGTTACACTAGATACATGGATCTTATGATCGAATGTGTAGTGATAGAGCCATCTTCCTTTGAGGAAGCAGTGCAACAACCGATTTGGGTTGATGCTATGGTGGAGGAGTATGAATCCATAGTTCGTAACATTGTTTGGGATGTGGTCCCAAGAACGGAGGATAAGTCTATGGTGAGATCCCATTGGCTTTAAAAAGTAAAGCAAGCTACAAATGGTAGTGTGGAGAAACATAAGGCTAGATTTGTGGCATGTGGCTTTTCATAGGTAGAGGGATTTATTGTGATGATACATTTTCTCCTATTGCAAGGTACTCGTCAATTAGATCTTTATTGTCACTATCAGCATAGATGGGTTGGAAGATACATCAGATGGATGTGAAGACAACCTTCCTTAATGGCATGATTGAGGAAGAGGTGTACATAAAGCAGCCTGAAGGTTTGGAAACCTTCGACCATGAGTCACATGTGTGTCGTCTCAAGAGACCATTGTATGGGATGAAGCAAGCACCCCATGCTTGGTACACCAGGATAGATAGCTACTTCACCAGGTTGGGCTTCACAAAGGGTGAAGTAGATGTGAACCTATACCACATAGTGGTAGAAGGTAAACTATTGATAATTGTACTTTATGTTGATGATCTCATACTGACAGGTGATGATCAGTTGATCAAATATTGCAAGGAGGACCTTGCAAGAGAGTTTGAGATGAAGGACATGGGGCTCATGCATTACCTTCTTGGCATGGAGGTATGGTAGGGTGATGGGGATTTGTTCGTGTCTCAGGGCAAGTATGCCAATGAGATACTCAAGAGATTCTGCATGGAGAGAAGCGAACCCATGGGGACTCCTCTAGCAAGTAACTGGAGGAAGGAGTATGCTAGTTCAAGGGAAGTAGTGGAAGCTATTGTTTATAGGAAGGTTATGGGTTCACTCATGTACTTGGTGAACACACGACTGAATATGTTTTATGAAATTAACCAGCTTATTCAAGCAATGGTTAGGCTTACCAAGTTGTATTGGAAGGCGACAAAGCATGTGTTGAGATACCTCAGGGGAACTTCTTAGTTTGGGTTATGGTGCAGACGGATAAAGGGAGTAAAGCTTCAAGGCTTCACCAATGCATATTGGGTAGAGAGTCCATTTGACAGAAAGAGCACATTAGGAGGGATATTTAGTATTGGGTCAGTGACAGTTTCTTGGTACAACACAAAATAGAGATCGATTGCACTCAGTTAAACAAAGGCAGAGTACATGGCTATGAGTCAGGAAACATGTGAGGCCATCTAGATGAGGAAGATCTTGGTTGGTTTGTTTGGTCAGCAAATGAATCCAACTGTAATTTACTGTGATAGTCAGAGTTGTACAAACTCTCTGAAAATCCAATTTTTCATGATCGGTCCAAGCATATTGATATTCGATATCATCATCTTAGATATTGTGCATTGAGGTGGATTATGTTGTTAGAGTACATTCCCATGGAGGAGCAAAATGCTGACATTTTGACAAAGGCATTGTCAATATGTAAATTCAAGCTTCACAAAGACAAGATCGGGGTAGCTGATAATCCCTTTCTTGTTGAGAGGGAGTGTTGAGAAATGGAAACAAGAAATTCCAGTTTAAATTTGTCCTTGAATTTAAACTATGAATTAAAATTGAATTCTATTCTCATAGCAACTTGTAAATAGTTAATTAAGTTTAATGAACTTAGGACTTTCAAGTTGGAAGTCTTTCTTAAGTCATGTATATTTTCTCCCTAAGTCTTAGGGGTCCAAGATGAGTTTAATTGTGAGTTGTAATTAGATAACTCAATTTACTGAGTTATGTTCAGTTAAATTAGTTCAAAACTATTTGTGGAACTAATAGAGAGTTAACGGTCAATTGATGCACTATTTCATCCATAAGTGTCACTCTAGTTAATTGGAGATTCCCTCATTAGAAACTCATGCTTGTTGATTATGAGAAATACATAGTTAGACTAGAGTGTAGGGACAACGTACTATCAGTTGTATGATTTACTGAATTGTATAGATCATGCATGCAATCATGAAGTCAACCTATATTGGATTGCGGAGTTTTGGAAGCACTGGATTCCCATTAATGTGGGATATTCAACCATAGAAACTGTGCAAGGAAATAGGGGCTTGGAGAGCCACAAAATAGGCTAAATATTTGGCTTGAGCTAGCTTGTGAACTGAGATTTGATTATGCTTGTGCAAGGATTGTTCTTGTGAGAACAAGCATTGTATTCTCATCTTGGACTTCTAATTTAATGCAATACAAACAGTAGGGGTTTTGAGTAGTGGATTTCCCCAGATACATCTTTTGATATGTGCCATTGATTTAAATTCTTCTCAATCATATTGTTTTCATTGATCTATTGGCTTCTCGTTGGTTGAAAGTAGAAGTAGATTCTTGTCATGTGCTTTAGTAAATTGCATGAGATTGTGAACCTACATGATTTTCTAGACTTTTCCCTTCTTGATCCAATGTTGAAGTGCTCTAAGAAAAATTTAAGTGTCCAAGAGTGTGTGAGAGAGAGAAAAGAGACAGAACTCCAAAAATGAACTAACCAAAAGCCATGAACTAACCATAAGTGTCCCATAACTGTGGTTATTATTTTTCCTTTATTAACTTCATTTACATGAAATTTTCACCAAGGATGTTACAACATACGCTTAAAGGAAAATTTTCCCCACTTTGTCCTAAACATGGTTTTGAGGCAGTCTAGTTCTACCACTAGCACTTGATTGTATCCAGAAAAACCATCTAGCAATGAGAAAATCTCAGACCCAAATAATGTTTGGAGGATATGTTCCATGGAAGGCACCAAGCAATTGTCTTTTTCTAATGCTCGATTGAGATTGTGGAAGTTGACCATAACCTTATCTCACCAGAATTCTTCCTGACAGGGACCAAATTTGAGACCCAAGTAGAATGTCTGATGTTAAAACTGACCTGATCATCCAACAACTTCCTCAACTCCTTTTGTATTAGGGGTTCCAGTGTTGGGTGAAATTTTCTTAGATTTTGCTGAAAAGTTTTTACCCTTTCTTTAATGGGAATGATATGTTGGATAATGCACATATCATAATTGTTCAAATATTCATAATTCCATGCAAACACATCTTGTCACCATTTGAACAGGTGGATGAATTCTTGTTGTTCTTGTCAAGAAAAAAATGTACTGAGGTTTGCATACATCAG
Source organism: Pinus taeda (assembly GCA_000404065.3). NCBI lineage: Eukaryota > Viridiplantae > Streptophyta > Pinopsida > Pinales > Pinaceae > Pinus > Pinus taeda. The sequence goes on from APFE031144205.1 coordinate 105,873, forward strand.
ATCGTATTGAGATCCCAAGTTGACTTATTCAAATGAAAGCTTTGAGCTCCGAGTCTTAGTGTTATTTGGTTCTCTGAACCCATTTTGCAGGTCATATAAATTTTCCAAGGATACTACACATTTAGGAATAGCATTGCCTTTAATAGTATCATTTGCTTCCTGCAAAGCCTTGTCGTGCTCATCCTCTTCGATGGCCGCATCTTTGAATACATACGCATTAGCCATAAATTATAGTATATGTTGGTTGTCATTGAAAACACAAAAAATAGTTAAGTTATATGGTACAAATGGTTTATATATAATGTCTATAAAAAACCATTTTTCAAAGGAAAAATTCTAATGGCTACATTAGCTAATGTGTATGCTGTATAATTTCTAATTCTAGGAACAAAAATAATATGTAAAGATTCAAAATAAGTAAGCAATTGCCATACCTCCTATTGGTAGTTTTTAAAACTTGGTAAGACACAATGGATAGTGTTTTGTATTTGTCGAGTAACCACTTATGAGTCACCAATTACTTTGAGGATTTATACCTACATGTTAATGGATTTATTTAAACTAGGAATGAGGGCTTCATATTCAACAATATTATTATTGCACTCAAACTCCAAATGACATGATAAGATGTAATTATTATTATGTGCATGAATGCAACCATCTCCAGAGCCATCCTACATTTTTGAACCATCAAAGCACAAAGGCCAAATATTATCAGCTACTAAATTGGTTCCTATACTCTTATTACTGTGTACATTTATATTACAAGATTCATTAGCACCAGTTGGAGTACAAGGAAGGATCTCCAACCATGTATCTGATGGGACAGGTGATAGTTGTGCTTGATAACACCCGTGATCAATTTCCAAGAAACAATTTCCAAAGATTAGATCTGCAAAGGCAACATGCTCATTATGACCCTCAAGTGGTGTTATAGTATATTTCATGTATGGTTCACTCTCCACTCAAAACTCATTGTTTCTCCCTTATATGGAAGCCATAAGTGTGACCAATCTATTGCCAAATACCCTTGTAATTTAGTAGACCAGTCTCTACTCAAAAGTATGTCATATGCTTCAGGGATGTCCATGATTACAATCTTTATGCATTTGTGTACCGAGTGGTTAGATGATAAGCAAATAATAACATTCCTCAGTTCACTAATGGCCTGGACAAGTGATCTGTTCAGCTGAATGATTTGCGCATCGATTTTGTCCCATTTAGTGTTAATTTTCTTAGATGATATAATGGAATTACATTTACAAATTCCCCTAAATCAACCAAACAATTATGGAAATTGTAATTAAATATTTCAAAAGTTAGCAAAAATGGGGTGCATAGATTGTTAACATATAAAGTTACAACGTTAACCATAGATTCAAGAGTTCTATAAGACTTACCAGATACATTTTGAGAAGTAGAAGCTTTGTCACCTCATGAAGGCTATAAGAAGGATTGGACAAGTAGTTCACATTGGCTTGCTATCTTTGTGAACTCAAATATGGAAATGTTGGCACAAGCTGTTTTCAAGTCTTTGACTATATTATAATCAATAGTTTCATTTCTAGCAAGCAATGTTGAAGTTCCTGTGGGTGTAGATTTATTAGAAACTTTCGGAATGATAGACTTGTTTTTGCTACTAGTGGAAGTGTTCTTAGAAGGAGTGACATTTCTAGACTTATTTTTCACATTCTGAGAAGGATTGGTCGATGGTGAGATCCTTCTTAACAATTGATCCCTTAGTTTTTATCTCGTCACCTCCTATTCAAAAATGGGCCCTTTGCTCCTCAAAATATAACTACTAGTTTTTTATGAGGAGGGGCTCCACTTTGAGGTGGTGCTTAAACACTTTTATTTTCATTATTAAGAATGAAATCAAATTTTTAAATAAGTGTCCAATACCCGTGATTTCCTCAACTGCTACAGGCCCGTTTATTTCTTCTATCTGCTCATAATTCTCATCTACCAGTAAAGTATCAACAATATGTGTTGCAAGAGCATTCATGTTGTGGTTCCACCGTGGGAAAGTTTTCTCTGAATGCCATTACCGATGGAAGGAAAAAAAATTATCCAAGCATATACTTTCAACATTCAACACAACATTTGAACTCTGGGAAGACTTAGTTGATTGATGGTTGTTATTATTTTTCCTTTTGAATAAGAAATACTTAGGAGGCTTGCTACTAGTAGAAGCCTCGCTTGAATCCCTCTTTAATTCCGAGAGTTCATTGGTGAGTGCCTTTAAATATTTAGTGAAGATTCAATATCCACAAAATCCTTTTCTTTAGCCTTACTTGAAGAAGGTTGAGACTTCTTGTTAGTTTCCTTAGAGTCTTTAAATTATTCATCATTAGTAATGGCTCCAATGGCACACAAGTCTTTGTCCACGGCAATTGCTTCTATAAATTTCAACGCCAATGTCTCCTTTGCAGCTCTTTTAACAAAAGAAAAAAAAATTATCGACAAGACAGGTGTATAAGAATCTATAGTGATATAATCATAAGGCTACGTATTTTGGGGAAACTTGTTCAATATGTGGTTGAAGCTTTGAGTGAAGTCGTTGACTTTGTTCTTTCCCCCATCTTAATATTTTTGAGATCCTTTAATAACAGTGTGGGAGTCTTATCATCAGCGAATTTATCCAAAAATAATTTCTTAAACTCCCTCCAATCATGGATTTAATTAACAGGAATACTACAGTACCATGCTACTAGTCTACCTTCTAAATTGAAACGAAAGTCCTACAAGCAACATCATCGTATCGTACCTCTAACATTTGTAGATGCATGTAGAAATCATTGATATGATCTTTTGCCTTTGTCTTCTTGTCAGGATAAAACTTTGATAGCAACTTCTCTAGATGTCTAGGAAATTTATGAAGGTTATCCAAAAGAGTGAGTGACCCTTGGGCCATCCAATTCAAGTCCTTTTCAACCATGTCTTCATCTCATGGTTCCTCCTCCTTTTCTAATTCTTATGAGCCTTGTCCTTCACCATTTAAACCATAATTAAACTCGAAATCAATTGCCACCTATTCTCTATCAGAAAGAACAATATCTTCCTCGTAGTCTTCATGAATGGGTGGAATAAACTCTTGTTCAACTATGTCTTCTAAAGACTCTTTTAATTCCTCAAGAGTAGCAAAGACCAAATCTTCCATAAATGCAACTAGTACATCAGTATAAATTGTTTCCTTCTTCTTGGAATGATGAGGAATATTATGAGAAACGAGAAGTAAACTGATAGCTTTGTAAACCAATGAGTAATATGCCAAATTTCCTAGAGTTGTTTGTAGGTAACTTTGTAGGCCAACTACGGACTACGTTGAGAAGAACCTCCTACCTAGGGAATTAGAGTTGGGGTGGTACTCAAGATATTACTACCTTGTCCAAAAGATGAATGGTTGGGATGTGATGATCTATCAACCATAAAAAAATTGGCTACCCTCCTTCTAGCGTCATGATGGTGTTGGATCCTGCCAACGTATAGGGTATCTCCCCAATATAAGGTCACAATTAGAGCTCACATTGTTTGGTGTAGGATTCCCATCCAGAAAAATGGCCTGAATGCCATTAACTTAGAGATTTTCCTTGGCTTGATAAATTAACATGAGAGAATAATGTGCATGTTTCTTTAAATGAGCAAGAGAGCATGCCTTGCGAATTGTTCAATTTTATATGTATCAAGGTTCTTACACTGCAAGGGAGAGAAAATGATTCTCCAAAAGAAAAGTAATAGTACTAATCTAGTGGAGACACACACACATGAATAAGAAAGCATCATTAGACATCAAGAAAAATATTTCACATATATGATACGATCATTAAAATGACCACAACACATTTCCAACAAGTTGAGCACCAAAGTCACTAAAATAGTTAAATTTCTTTAGTACATAAGGAAGCCAACATAAATTGAAAACAATAAAAGAATAATCTCAAAACATCCATCATCTATGCATGAAAAATTGATAGACAAATGGATTCAAGTATTAAGCAAAATTTCCAAGATACATGAGTACAATTAACACAAATATATCCAATAGTGGAGCATTAGAGCCACTACTTTCGCCCCAAAAGTAATCTCTTTATCTCTCTAATGCCTTGTGGTAGAATTCGAGTTTAAAATTTTTTTGCCTGAGTAATGAGGCTCCTTTTATAACATGAGGCATGACCTTTCATATCCTCATGACCCTTGACTTTCCAACTTCTAATGACCTTTTGACTTCTATGACTCTTGAACTTTCAAATGACTTTTGGAATTACATATGACTCTTGGAATTACATGTCTTTTGGAATTCTTCACATGGCTCTTTTTTCCATACATGAATCTTGGACTTCTACTTCTTTGTCTTTACTATAATTAAATCATTACATCATGATTTCCACATCATCATGTGGTGAGGACATGAAAAGTAACTATCACTTATGACTAGGACTTATAGTAATTGATGACATGGACTTGCTTGGTATGTGACAATGCTACCACTTGTATATTTGATATTTCATGTAGCTTCCATGTTGTTGATGTGTTCACCCTCCAAAGGGTATTTTATTATATGGATTCCTTTGGCCTGCTTCGATGATTAATATTTCAATGTGTTCTTTGTTCTTGAATGCCATCTTTTCCTGATCTCTTCATGCGTGCCATGCTATTTTGGAAATACCTACAACTGAAATCACTCATGGCAAGTAAGCACCAACCTGAAAAATATCTTATTCTAACATATCTCATGTAAATTTTATTTTCATGGCTTAACAGTGTGCTCCGAAAGTGAAAGGGGAACTTCTGGGCACAAGGGCGCACTGCGAATGGATTAAGATGAAGCTTCATGGCTTCAGGATGCACTCATGCACTCAATAGGAGAGAGAAAGCTCAAGGGAGGGTGCATGTACGAAGGATGAAATAACAAAATTTGGGTTTCCCAAGAGTGTTGTGTGGTCAATGGAGATAGGAAGGGCGCAAGGTGCACTGTCGAAGGCCAAAGGGATGGAGCTTTTGGACTTCAAGATGTGCTCATGTGCTCAAGAGGGTCAAGGAGGGTGCATGGTGCACTGCTACAGATCAAATGGATGAGGCTTCAAGGCTTTGGGGTGCTCATGTGCTCTAGAGAGGCTAGGAGGTTACATGGTGCACTGTCAAAGGATGAAGAAAAAATCATTTGTTGGTTCAAGGTTCACTCATGCACTCAAGGAAGGTGTAATTATTCGAGTCGAGGGAGTGTGCTCAAGGGGCAGAGTTGATTTTTCAGGGTGTAGCTCAAAACAAGGAAGGGGAATGATGCTAGGAGTGTGCTATGTTCTCTTAAAGGGTGCAAGGCACACTTTTGAAAAATTAAGGAGCCATGATCAAGGCTTAAGAGTGCACCAATGCCTTCCTAGCCTTAATGGGTTAACTTGTGCAGCCAAATTTGTCTAAGTCTAGAAGATAGAACAAGGGGTGAATATACTGAGTTTAGAAATTAAATCAAGTGCGAAACATACTAACTCATTATTAATACGTATACAAACTTGATTAATGAGGAATACACATCAAAATTCCAATTTACAAATACTTCCCAAGTACAATAAACAAAGTGTGTGTGATTGTAACCAAAAGTTTCGTTCTACAAAAAACAAATGTATTGTAACCATGAAGTGCACTCGAGATGTTCAAAACAATGCAACGACACTTAGGAATGATCAAGAACACTTGAAACATGTGGAATGAATTCAAACAACACTTGAAGACCAAAGAAACATTTGATGTGACATTTTAGTAGGCTCCAAAATTTGAATCTAGTGAAGTTTTGGAGGGTGTTGTAGCAGTGACAACAATTTCAATCTTAATATATTTTTCTGCCTACATTTTTCCTAAAGAGAGGTGAGATTTTATTCCTAGTCAAGAAACTTGAGATTTATCCAAAGATACCCCCCTGGCTCTAACATGTGCATTGTTCACTTATATCATACCATAAATTTTGGGGAGAAGTATCGTAAAATATTCTTGAAAAATATGTTGTAGGATGCCAAGAGGAGGAAAGGAATTTTGCATAGAAGAAGGCTTCGAGGGGACCGGATTATCAACAAACTTGGGAGACAAGGAGGGTATAGTGAGGAGCCCAAAAGGATCTCAGAGGAAGGGGAGGTCAATATTTTGGGAATAGACCTAAAATGATTCCTAAAGGGCGAGGGGGGAAAATCCATATGAATAACAAGGAGAAAATATAAAGAAGGTGATTTTATTTTTCAAAATTTGTATTATGAGTGAATGAAATAGGAAAATCGATTACATCAACCTCAAATTGAACCCAAAACCAACAATTATCTAGCTTAGTATCCCATTCCTTCTCTACTTTAAGATAATTTCCTTATCACAAACCCCTTCCCCTCCATTAGATAATAAAATTTGGATTACATACTTTTTTCAAAGGAGAAAAACATAACTAGGAAAAATTTCACTGAGCTTAAATATGACGGACTATATGAAATCAAAATAATCTAAAATGGATGCACTAATAGTCTAATTTTTGAATGTGTGAGTGATTCCAACTTATTATTTCTATTTGGCCGAATGTTCCCTTCATTATGTCAACCTCGAATTGAATCCACAACCAAAAATGATCTAGCTTACTATCCCATTCCTTCTCCACTTTAATAAAATGTCCTATATTATTTCCAATAGATTCCATAACTCCCTTAGACAAAAATTGAATTGGTAGACCACACAAAATTATCCATATCTACATGGTGAAAAGCGACTCCTTACGAGGATCGAAATTTATATCCCATTTTCTAATGCATAGACCATACGAGCCCCAAATCCATTTCAATTGTAAACTTTAGCCATTCCTTCTAAATATTTGAAATTGAAACAAATCAAACCTCACACAAGCAAGTAGAAAACTAGATAGTAACCCATTACTAAAACCTAATTTAGGGTTAACCTATCCCGTAAAGAATCTAGATGAGGAAAATTCCAAAAAAACTTTCCCACCCCCACCTTATCCAACATCTCAAGAATGCAGAAGAGAGGGACATCCATCCCACCACCATCTTAACATTTTGTAATTTTTTTTATGCAATGCTTATTTATTTTTCCGTCAATGACCTACTCAACTACAAGATTGCATTTCCATGGAGAGGTGAGATATGAAGGCCTAGAAGTTGGATGGATTTCAGAAGAGGGAGACAAGTGAGAAAGAAGGAAAAAGGGAGTATGAAGGAATGAATGGACACTACCAACATGCATGAGGTTGGGACATCTCAAAATTTCCAAACCCTAAGAGGCAAGTTTATTTCCAGTTGGTGAAAGGAAGGGACCATATTTAATCACATTAACCACTCATTCGACATGAAGCGAGATAACAAAATGATTGTTGGAGAGAAATATAATTAGTGAGGGGACCATATCAACCTCATAATCTACCTAATCAATATCCATAAATGCCTATCTTCCCACCTAAAGTTTCCTCCTAAATACAAGTATATGCCATACTATAGAATCCATGTGGTACCATCAAAACAAAAACATGCAACATAAACCTTATGTAATTTTTGGGTAGGAAAACCCAATTATTAATTTATATATATTATAGATTTTTATTTTTCATATCTATAATTATGATCCATAACTATTTTATTATTATGATATTATTATTTTATAATTGTTATGACAATATTTTTTTCTCTTTAGTTGACATATATTTGTTTCTTTTGAGGTCTCTATTCTCAATATTTACATGTTTATTACAAGGCTTCCCTATTTTCATATTCAACTCGTTATCTTGATGATGGATCCATCTAGTGAAATGAAAAATTGGAAAATACAAGATGACTAATGTGGATCTTCTTATTGGGACAATGCTACCTAGAGTCAATTTTGGGGTTAAAAGCCTAAGTTTTGGGGCAGAAAGCCCAAGTTTGTGTATGAAAAGTGTAAAGTATCCACAATTTGTGGTCACAGAGCACGTAGATGTAAAGTTTCATGAAGGGTTTCCGCCCTTCTTTTATGCAATTTGTGTCAACCTTAGAAGATCCGCCATGGTCCGCGGCCCATGGGATTGTATAAAAAGGAGAGTCTTAGAAGAGTCTAAGGTGGTAGTTGAAGTTAAATAATGAATGTAATGGGTAATTAGAGAGAAGAACAAAGATTCTTAGAATAGAAGAAAGGCTCTACAACTGTGTGTGCAGAGGCCTAGGGTAGAAGTCCACAGCTGAGTCGCGGACCCCTACAGCTAAGTGTGTAGGGTAGTTAGAGTATGTAAGAAGATCTGAAGTACTAATAAAGAAGATTACTCTAGAAATATATGTGTTTGATCTATTTACTTCTGTTATGAATAAATGTGGTTATGTTATGCTAAATAATGGTTTTGCAATTTAATGTTGTGTTGATGCGCAAATCTATATGTTTTACATTGTTATCTATATGCAAGTGATAATATATGTTTATGCAAAGAACATATTAATGCATATTGAAGTTATCAGATACTTAAGTCGATCTGGATAAATACGGAAGTAAGAGTAATTACATAAGCACGTAAGTGGTTGATTCGCCTAGTTAGGGTTAGCGAACAACAGTCGTAGACCTTCGCAAAGGTCTGGAGGCTGATTAAGAGAAGTATATCGATAAGCCTTAACAGGCTTATCGATCTATGCGAAGGCAGAGTTAGGGCATGAAATGACATCACTACAATATCTAGGTGCAGAAACTTGGTTTCGGCATCCTCCCATATTACTTCAGGTCATACTTCAGTTCGTGCTCTATGGATTGATGTTGAAAGGGCCATTAGTATAGGGATTTGTTTAGCTAATTTAATGTTGAACCTAAGTTAGGGCCCACTAAGCCAAAAAATGGTTCCATTTCCAGGACCGAGATCTGCATAAAGAGATATGTGATGTCGCATCACCAGAATCTTAATAAGAAAGAAATTGAAGACTAGCTAGATAGAAAGATCCATGAATTCATGACACAAGAAAACATAAATCCACAATTGGCTAAATAAGAGTGGTTGGACAAATACCTATACACAGAGATACACGAAATTTTCTTTTGCTTCTTCCTAGTTGAACTATACAAGTGGATCACTAAATTGGCAGATGGCCAAGGAAGGTGGAGACTTGATGGTCTAATAGTGTGGACCCCAGAGTGAGTGTGGAGATTAGAAGCCTCTAAAGATAAGATCACATGAGCTATTGATCACTGGCTTGATCATATCATAGGGGGATTCATGACAGAGTTCGTGGTTGATACTTTGGTCAGTTAGAGCAAAGCAGAGCACCCCTTCTTCAAGGAACTATGAGGTAAGTATTTAAGGTCTTTAAATACTTGGATTAAGATTCTCTTGTGTGAAAATTGGGCTATGTAATTACATTGATGTTTGGAGCTACACGAAGTGGAAATATCTTCATGATAGAGGGAAAACAAGCCCTGAATATAGCCTGTTGATCGAACCTCCTCTGGGTGACGATGAGGAAACAACGCAGGCTTCACTATAGAGCATTGTTCAGTTAATAAGATAGGGTTCCTGTGAATACCCATCCACCCACCCGACCTCCACATTCACCTCCACAACATATTCCTTCGCCCACACCGCCACCACCTCCACCACTGTTCAATGTGGAGAATGCAGTAAAGTTGCTCATTTTCAAGGGTTCGGGAACTGAGGACCCGTACCGGTTCTGGTTGGTCGTGAAGGCCATATGGAAGGCTCAGGGTATAATGGATGAATATATGAAGAAAGAAATGTTGGTCACTACTTTACACGAATGTGCGCTGACATGGTACATTAAGTACTACACTGATAACTTGATGGCTTCATTAGTAGATATTTAGACCGCACTGAATAAGGAATTCAGTAGGCCTAAGTCTGAAGCACAATCAATTGTAGGATTCAAGGAGATTATGATGAAGCCTGGGGAGACACCCTAGGATCTCGATCATATATTGAAGTGCACGATCCACAAGGCTAACATGAATCTTACAAATGGGTAGCACCGCGAATGGTTTGTGGCTTCACTCTTGCCTCTACTGAGGGTTTCTTTATCACAACAAAATATTGGGACCCAGGTGGAAGCCCTGGATATTGCGATGAGATTTCATGAGACACTGATGCAAGATGCTAATTTGGGAATTCAATAGATTCACATGCAGTTTCAGAACCTTTGCCTAGAATTTCAAAGTTTGAAGAAGGATAGAGAAGCTCGGCTAGAGGTGCGCGAAGAAATTTGGTGCCTGAATGATCTGAATTGGATCCATAAAGAATGATTAACAGAGCCATGGTTGTACCAGGTTGGGACAAACTTTAAAGAATTTAAACCAGCAATCAAAAACACCTCTAAATCAGTGGCAGTGGAAGCCAATGTGGAATAATGAGGACCTCGGTCAAAGCGCACAGACCGAGGCCCATGGAGACTGCACGGGAGGCGAAATTAGCCCCTGGGAGGCCTGGATCAGGAAACAGAGGGAGTTTTTGATGCGCTGGGTGAAAACCCTCAAAATGGAGAAGCCCTAAGCACTCGGTCATGTGGGAGCCAAGAAAACCATGGGACAAAAGGCTAAGTGCTAGACCTGCTCCAAAACCAGCGGTATTAATCGAGGGCATCCATGGGCGGTAAGCAGTTTTGATGAAAAAGGAGTGATTCCACTAAACAACCAACACATGGAAGGTGGAGGAGAGAGGAAACCACTGCTTATCATGTGCTAACAGTCGAGCTAGTCAACTGCATGGGACGAGTGAATGGCACCGGATCTGGGGGCTCTTGATCTAACGGTTGAGATCATGCCCGATGAAGAAGACAGAATTGATTGAGGTTAAGCAACGATTTAGAAGAAATTGAGGTCCGCTTTGACCACCAAGGTGGCAGCGGACTCATTCCACGACATAACTGAAGAATTGAGCAGACAAATGGCTGGCGTAGTTTGCAGGAGGATAAGTGGCCACTCCCTGTGAGTCTGATGATGACGCCGAGAACAGGGAACTCCAAGCACAACTGCAAGTAGGAAAATCGATGGAGGTGGAAAAGGACGTGAACCGCCATGAGATCAAATGGATTTAAATCCATGTACAGACCAGACAGAGAAAAAAAAGGAGTCGAGAACCAAAAGACGGAACATCGAAGACAGAAGACAAAGAAGAGAAGAACCATTAAGGAAAAAAGCAGAAAGAGGACAAAGGGCCGAGCTGACCAAAGGCAGTGTTGAGCACCAGAGAGCTTAAGAGATTCAAGCCATCCCTAAGAGGATCTGTCAGACCCGAGAGGTCAAAGAGTTGGCAAGGAAGAGAGTCTGTGTACTCCAGTGATTTGGGGAATCCAAGAACCACCTTGCCAAGCCAATCTGTTTCAAGAGACTCATATTGAGCTCCTTCATTGTAAGTCTCTGCTTCAAGGCACAATAAAAAGAAGGCCACCATTGAAGCTGGACCGGAGATGTAGCCCTGGAGGATGGGGTGAAATTCTTATTAATTTCCTGTGTTCTTATATTTGCTTACTGTATTTCTCTATTGTTTTCCATTTCAAGTGTCTGTGTATTTGCAATCTAAGCAATCCATTGCTTAAATAAGATAGACACACACACCAACATATGAGTCTATAATACCTTCATTTAATAACTCTTTAACTCAGGTCACTCATAGGGTGATTATCAGATCTGGTGGTATCAAAGCTTTAGGTTGTAAGGTTAGACAAGCTTGTGTTGGTTTAGCTGTTGAATGCTCACTAGATCAAAGTTCAAATTTGGAGAAGGAGAGTTGGTAGAAACTAATCCTGAAATTGGGAGAGTCTATCCTCGGAAGACAATGTCAAAGGAAGGTTTTGTGGGGCCAGATCCTTAATTCACAGAAAGTTTCCTATCGATAAAGTCTATGGTAGAAGAAATGTATAGGGACTTTAGAAAGCATAAGGATGAATATTCATCAGGTTCTAAACAAGACAAAGAAGAAGACGAGTCTCATTCCCATGACCACTCAAAGGGAAAAAGGAAAGAGGAAAGCTTTCTCACACCTCCTAATAGCTCTGTGCATAATAAGAAAGCATCTTTGATCAAGCTAGATGTTAAATTTGACTTGCATATATATGATGGAGAGCTAAATGCTGAAAAGTTGGACAATTGGATTAGACAAATTGATGTGTATTGCAGAGTATAGGACATCGATTCAGACAAGAGAAAAATTCAGTTGGCAAGCCTACGCCTAGGAGGCACTGCCTTGGTTTGGTGGGAAGGTAGAACCCAAGCTAACATGAAAAGACATGGTAAGACTATCTCTGTCTGGAGTGACTTTGTTTCTACCATCAAGAAGCAATTATATCCATTGGCCTACATGCAACAACCATGATGAGTTGGCAAACTCTTCGGCAGTTGAAAGGGAAAAGTGTGCAATGGTACACTCAAGAATTTAGAAAGAAAGCATTGATTCTATGGATCTCATTAGACTCACCAGAGACTCTTTTGAATTACTTTGGTGGTCTACACAGCCACGTGAGGCATACCATTCTCATGTTCAATCCCACTAGTATAGATGAGGTATCTATACAAGCAACTCATCTAGAGGCTCGAGGAAAGAATGGAAATCTAGAAGTTGGGGGACCATCCCAACCCACTGCAAGTAAGAAGGAGAAAAGAAAGCAGAAGTGAAAACCAAGGAAGGCTAACACTGCACAGAAAAGTAAAGCTTCATGCACTCACTGTAAAACGGATGGGCATGATGATGAGCATTGTTGGATTCTACATCCAGAGATGAGACCTAAGAAGTCCGAGGGCAAGAAGAAGAAGACTGTTGTAGATATTCAGAAATATCTGGGGTCAGACTCAGGAGATGAAACAATCATTGCAGCCACAAGTTTAAAAGGTAAGAATTCTGAAGCATCTACTAGTAATTCTACTCAATCTGTTATTGATGAAGAACATGAGAGCAAAATACATGAGCTTTTCCACATTCGAGTTATTTCCAAACATCAAAAGATTGATACTTTGTTTGATAGTGGCTCATAAGTAAATTTTATTTCTAAAGCAATTGTAAAGAAATTGGGATTAGCAACTACACCTCACAAGAAACCATACCCATTAGGATGGTTGAATGATAAAGCACAACTACAAGTGACTAGACAGTGCAAACTCAAGTTTTCTTTTGGGTCAGCATTTGTAGATGAGGTTGAGTTAGACATAATTCCTTTGGATATATGTGGAATTATTTTAGGGAGTCCTTACTTGTATGGTAGAAAGGCTATTTTCTATAGAGCTGAGAACATGTATCTACTTGTTAAAGAAGGAATCGAATACTTTGTAAGAGCTCACAAGCTCAAGAATAATTATAGTCTCATAAACTCAGGGTAGATGAAAAAAATGATAGATTCATGCAAACAATTCTTACTAATGGTTGTAAAGGAAAAGAAACCTGATAAAACAATTGCATTTGAGGGTTGTAATGCTAAGCAGCAAGTTATATAGAAAAGAGTTTTTCAGAGTATGATGTCCTGGTTTAGGAACCTAAAGGTCTGCCACCCAAAAAGGAAATAGTACATGATATTATTTTGCAGCAAGATGTTCCATTGCCTAACATTGGAATGTACAGGTTGTCTGCTTTAGAGAATGTTGAAATCAAGAAGCAGGTGCAGGAGTTGCTCGAGAAGGGGTTCATTAAGCCTAGCTCATCACCATGTGGGTCACCAATCATTTTGGTGAGAAAGAAAGATGGCGCGTGGAGAATGTGCATTGACTACTAAGCATTGAATAAGATAAAAATCAAAAATCGTTATCTCCTTCCTCACATTGATGATCTTTTAGATTAATTGAAGGAAGTTGTTTATTTCACCAAGCTGGACTTACGCAGTGGATACCATCAGGTTAGAGTTGCAGAGCAAGATGCATGGAAGACTACTTTCAAAACAAAGTAGGGATTGTATGAGTGGCTAGTTATGCCTTTTGGCTTGCCCAATGCCCCTGCTACTTTCATGAGATTAATGAATGATGTACTCAGGCCTTTTCTTGATGATTTTGTTATTATGTATCTTGATGACATTCTGATTTTTAGTAAAACATGGGAGGAACACTTAAAGCGTGTTAAGCAGACATTAGATGTTTTGAAAAGAGAAAAAAATTATGTAAAACTCTCAAAATGTGAATTTCGCAAAACATCTCTAAATTATCTGGGTCATATAGTAGGGGTGGTGAATTGAAAATAGATCCCTCTAAAGTTGTAGTCATTGTAAACTGGACTAAACCCAAGTCTGCTACAGAAGTGAGAAGCTTCTTAGGAGCAGCACAATATTGGAGGAAGTTCTTCTCTAACTTTTCCTCAATTGCAGCTCCCTTACATGCTTTGAAAGGATTGAACAAGGTGTTTCAGTGGGAAGGCAAACATCAGAAAACCTTCGACACCTTGAAAGAAAAGATTATTACAGCACTTGTACTAGCCCTGCCTGATCTACAAAGACCATTTGAGATCCAAACAGATGTCAGTGACTATGCCATCGGAGCAATGTTGACACAGCACGATAAACCTATTAGCCTTTGACATTTCACCTCAGGCTGAGAAAGGCAAATCTCAAAGCTACATCAAACCATTCAGCCTCGTAGCTAGCCCTACGGGGCAGGAGAAGGCTCTCTCCGG